>JAQQPU010001162.1:59002-73569 GCA_029168905.1 Artemia sp. Kazakhstan ARC1039 | reverse complement strand
ATATATCTGAATGCAATCCCTCTGGTCCTCCGTGTTTAAGCATTGGCCCCATATTACAAGACAATTTAAGAGTAACGTTAAATATAACAATATACGATAAAGTTTATAACTATAACGATACATAACGTTAAATACCGTAAATACGATACATAACGTACATACATATATAACGAAAACGTTTATAACGTTATACTATTCAACATAACGATTAAATGATTCACACACAAAAAAAAATGATTTCTTTAGAGAATTTACGATGCAACCCCAAATTAAATTTCGAATAAACATCAATACCACAACCTTAACGTTAACTGAAACATCACAGTCCATATCACATACATTTACCGACTATATCTACCGTGGCAGTGGTTCAAACCAGTTCAATTTAAAGGCACTTTCAATTAACTATCCACAGTTCTAACTAAGCAGTCCTTAAACATTCAATATTATTGCTTTTAGTTGCTCCAACATATTAAAAAAAAAAATCGCTTTTCAACAGACTGCGTTTCCAAAAAAAATATCAAAAAAAGAAATTAAAGAATACGGCACTGTACAGTCCCTACTGACAGTGCTTATCTCCTTTTCATGGCCCTTCAGCCAGGAAGTGCAATGGGGGATTAGAGGCCAGCCATCCTGTGCTTTCGCAAAAAATTCCTGTTTACCTTCCCAATATTTCTTCAGGTACCCAATTAGAGCGTGGTCAACTCTGGCAACCTGAGTACACAGAGTAACGCCACTGAACCCCGTTCCAAACAAAATAGCCAGTTACACCCTAATTCGAATCCCTGTTCTCACGGACAAAGAATTTCAAGTCTAGCGAGCTAACCACTCGGCTAGGAAGGCCAGAAAAATAAATTTGATTTTAATGTTTATGTTTCCTATGCAAGTTTTTGGTACAATATTTTTCAGCAGCGCTCACAGGAACCAAATCACGAAAACAAAGGGGGGGGGGGGGGGGGGTATTTTTTGATGATGTAGTGATGATATATTTTTTCATTCTTGTGTTGGGGGCAATTTTTCGTTTTTTATTCAATGAGAATACAAAGAATGATACGGTTCAAAATCGAAGGGGAGGGGTAATATGCCCCCTTCCATTGGCACCACGGACAGTCCTCCAATTTTAATGTTAGAACTTAAACCGTGTTTTCGACGTTCAAGGTAATCAAGGTAATCGACGTTCAAGCTGAATCTTGGCTTGGAATAATAGCTAAATTGTTGTCGTTAATAGTTAAATAGTAGCTAAATTGTTGGTAAATATAATAGCTAAATAGCGTTGCTAACAATAATAATAATAGTTGCTAATAATAAAAGCTAAAAATATAAATATAATAGCTAATAATAGCTAAATAGCAAAAAAATAGCTAAATTGTTGACTTATTAATATGGANAGCTAAATAGCAAAAAAATAGCTAAATTGTTGACTTATTAATATGGAGGGAGAGAAGACCAACAACAAACCGAAAATTGCACAGCAAACATAAACCTTAAAAAACAAGTTATTTTCTTTACGGAACTATTCTATTTTTACACAAAACATTCATCAAACCAAAAAAATTAAATTTTTAATTATTCAAGCTATATTTTGGAACAGCAGGAATTCTAAGTTCAGAAAAAGTTGCTTTTCGAGATGGTAGACAGGAAAGACATAAGGGAAATCGGTGAATCCCTACACGAATGTATATCACGTATAATGATAAATGAATCACTCTAATGAAATGGGTGGAGCTTAGAGAGGTGATTTTTGAATGATGGGATAGCATTCCTGTTACAATGCCACTACTCTGACAGTAACAGTAAAATAACAGTAAATCAGATACACTCCCTCCATCCTCCTCCCCCTCCACTTCTATCCCTTTCAGAACTATTAGCAATAATACTGCTTGCATGAAGACTACTTCAGAACTATATACTATAAAGCAAATCCAAAACCTATCACACGATAAAGCCTTAATTTGGCAGGTACAATCCATTCTAATTTCAATAGAAAGCGCAGTTATGTCCATAGGACAATCAATGACTAAGTTATAATTGGATTTGACTAACTATATAATTAGACTGTAGGCTTGATATCGCTGTCTAACTCTTGCTGCATTAACCAAAAGCCAGTTAAAAGGTACCCTATGATTTCTATATAAATCATTATAATTTTTGCTTAATTTCTGCCACTTGCCAAAATCCGCAAAAAGATTTTCTATGCCAGTGTTTTCCAGAACATGATAAGCAGTCCCCACCCCCGTTGGTGCGATAAGAGCTTGGTAGGGATAAGTACCTACAATGTGCAAGGAACAGTCAATTGGATGTGAAGTCACGTCACAGATTAACACTAGCAGCCAGAGAACTAAATGACAGTCTTTCATTTTAGCTCAAATATTTTTATTCTTCTCATTGATTTGGGTGTTATTGAGAATAGTTGTATTTTTCTTTCACTATTATTTTGTGTAAATATAATAAATTAAATATATTTATTTTTATTGAAATACTACTAATTTTTTTCACATTGGGATTCAGCGGTACGAAAATTATAGAAAGGGTTAAATATATGTAAAAAATTTGGAAAAAACTGTTCTTGATACAGGGAGCATGATTAAGAAATTATACTTTTTTAGAAAAACTTCTTTTTGGGGGGATTTTAAAAATTTTAGATTTTGCTCCCTTTTTTGTAGCAAGACTTAATTTTAGGGGAGGGGACTGTCAAAAGGGCAAAAATCTTGGTGAGCTTGCAAAATTTTGAAGACACAAAAATGTTCAAAACTAACAAGTAGTATCACCCTTTTATTCAATTAATATCATTTTTAGTCACTTATTGACTTGTGAACAGGTTGCAAATCATGCCGCATACTCAGAAATCATAATCATACTCAGAAGAAGAGAAAAAGCATTTCAGCGATTGTCCGAACTTTGCTAAATGAAAAAGTTCGGAAACAATGAAGAAAGAAACTGCAAAAGAAGAAACATATTGGTTTTGAATTCCCTGCATTGTTATTTTTGTGATCTTTAATTTTGGAGACAACTTTAGAACATACGAGGCTATGATGCCATCAAGCGTATTGAAGCTGAAACACCCAAGGATTTCAAAATGCGTTTAATCAGCTTAGCAATTATTAAATTCATATAACTGAAATAATTATACAAGCAAAGATGGGGGAGAGGGACTAAATTTGCAGCATAAAAAGCAACCTGAATGTTAATTCTCGATTTTTTAATTCTGAATGTGAATTTAAAAATCGAAAAAAGCATCCTAAATGTGAATTCTGAATATGAATTCGCAATTCAGCTTGCCGAATTTCCACAAATTAATTATGTCACTTTTACTCACATAATTAAATAATCTGATTGGGAATAGTAATGTCCTTCCTACTTGTATATAGAAGGAACGCAAGAGGTCCAGTTATATTAGGGCCAAAGGACTTTTAAGGGCCTTAAATTAGGCCTCTGAAGCTTTCTGATAGATGATGATTTTTCAAGAAAGGTGGTTAACTTGACTTTTAGTGTGAAGAAGAAAGTAACAACGGATAGAAAAGTTTGCTCATTTCGGGCAGTATATAGGGGATAACTTTGCCAGTACTAACTTTCTCCGTTTTTCTTCTTTCTTTTTTTAGAGGAGGGGCGATATAGATGTATGGGAAACAAGTTTAGATGGAAGATTCCAGATAGGAGTAGCGAGAAAGGAAGGCAAGGAGGAAAGGAAGATTTTCAAAGCTAGCAAGCCAGATTTTCAAAGTAATGGCTATCTTTGTATCATCTAACTTGAATTATAAGTTTAAAACCCTAAATCAACCCTACCTTAAGAGTGGGGCCGGTGGACGCCTATGACATTTTTTTTAAGACTTTAGTAGGCACAACGAGGCTGATATACAGCATTGAATTTCGTACAAAGCTTTTCTCCTTCTTTTTTTCGTAAGCCTACAGTCGTATTATACAGATAGTCTCTAGCTATAAGTTGTATACTCTTTTTGGAGGCAAATTTTTTCTTCAAATTATACATTGTACCAGCCTGAAGCATATAATATTAGCAAACCTCTCTTTCTCTATATAGGAAGAACCAAAATGGTAAGTCACGGTAAGGCAAAGGGCTAAGCCACGGTACTCCTCAGTCATGTCTCGCTTATCTCACTGTTCTGACTTATACAACGTTCGCCAGTATCAGCTGATTCTCCATATTCCCAATCTTCATTTCTGGAATCAGGAGCGCCATCTTCATTTTTATGAAAGTTAGGTGGCTCTCTCAGATAAATATCACGACAATTTTCACCATAAGCATCAACAGTTTGAAATTCTCTTCTTGGGTCCTTTTGGGACATTGGTTTTTCAGATTCAGAGAGGAACTTAAGACGTTTTCGTACGACTTTGTCCGTTTCTTCTTCAGTTTTTAAAGGAGAACTTAAATCTATAGCTCTGTCACCAGATGACCCAGGAATTGGGGAGTATCTTGGGAAAATGACTGGTGATCGTACCTCACGAGAAGGTCGATCGGACTCACTTTCTTGACGTGATCGTTGAGAAGGAACTTCATATGATCCACTTTTTGCTCGTCCCTTTCCAGATGGTGCGGACGTGTCCATGTGAACTCGCATATGGATACGAACTTGCTGAGATTGAGAAAAACGTCGTCCACAGACATCACACGCGAAAGGTTTCTCTCCTATAAAATGACACAAACTTAGAAGTTTTGTTCATTTCTACAAGCTGAAGATAACAACAAATTAGTGAACATGATTGAACACACTTTGTAAAAAAAATAATTGTAAAAAGTTGAACCCGCCCCCTCCCCTTACAAAAAATAACAAAACCAAAAAACTATATTGTTCCTCCAAGGAACAGTCTGACTTAATAAAGAAATCCCCCACGTTATATCTGACTGATTAATCTTGATTTTCCACATTTGAAATAAGGCACCGCTCTCCATAGCTACGTGCAGCAGGCAAGCTGTCAATGCATTAAAAAGTAGCCCTTAATAATAATAATAATAATAAAACGATTTTATTTTCAAACACCTTACACGGTCATGCCAATCAGCGGCAGTTCTTGTCATAATAAGGCACTAAACATGTAAAACATATAAAAACCACAACCATAGCCACCGTCATACAAAATTATACATTGATTTGAAATATCACAGATTCAAACTTAACAGAGTCCAACGACTAAAAAGAATAATGAACTAAAGTAAAAAATATATGCAATTATTGAGGAGTGGGCGCAGCATTAAAAATCTTGACGAACGAGAGAACAAAACTACTTGTGTACCGCAAATGCCGTGCTGGTACCGGCTGAATTTTCGGTACCGGTTGAGCTACATGTCGCGGGAGCCTTTGGCGTGAAGGGAGATGCTGAAGGGAGAGGATTTCACGAAGCCGCGTATTTTCCAAAAAACCAACGCCAAATATAAATCAAAATCCATCACGGCGTGTCAAAAGAGTTGTAAGTGAAAATTGTTTTAAAAGGGAGCAATAAGGGACTTTGGTACTAACAGTAGAGTTCGGTATTGGCTCCTTTCCAGGCGGTCCTTCTAGTCTGAAATCAGGCCGTAACGCCAAACGAGACAATCATATTCTACCAGCGGTCTGACAAATGTAAGAAAATTACGCAATTGGGGGGGGGGGCACCATGACGAGCGAGGAGTTTTAAAGAAAGGATACCCAGGTTTGCCCGTTTGATCATCTCCTGTGTCTGTTTTTCCAACTTCAGGTCATGTGTGAGATATATTCCCAAGAGTTTGATATCCATGATACCTGAAACATTCTGCAAAAGCAAGGGATTAACTGTCTCTCAGAAAAGAAAAAGTTAATACGAGCGATTTTTCACGATTGACGATTATTTTGCCCTCCTCAGCTTGGCGTGATAAACTCGCCATGGCGTGATATTCTGTCTGCCTCGCATGAAACACTCTTTTCGACTAGCTCCGGTACGAATAGATCATCAACGAACTTAAAGCGATCCAACTCATCATTTGCCAACTCATTAACAATAACCAAAAAAAGTAGAGGGCCTAAAATTGTTCCCTGGGGAACTTCACAGTAGATTGACTGCGGATCAGAATAGGCTGATTTATACTTAGTTTTTTTTTTTACTTCTACCTGAAAGAAAACTTATAACTATTCTTATCAAACATGCATCAACATTAAAATTTGTTAATAGCTTGCGGATGAGGGTTCTATGGCAGATCAAATCAAATGCTTTCTTTAGGTCATTCGCGATGAGGTTGACCCAGCGTTCCGGTTCATCTAGATACTTTAAAATCTTATCAAGCAAACTAACTAAGTAATGGCTTGCCAAACTTTTGGGAATATTACTGAATTGTTGAGGGTCAACTGTATGCAAAATAAAAGTTTTCAGCCACCCAGCGATGAAACTTTCATAGATCTTGCTGAAAATCGATGTCATCGCAATAGGCCGCACACCAGTAAAATCACAGGGGCTCCTTTTTGGGGGATGGGGGTTATGAATCCCTTTTTTCAATTTTGCGGATACTGGCCTGACATTGTAATCTTGTTGAGTATTAAAGTTAACGGAGCATTAAAAAATTCAGGAAAAGCCTTAATGAGGTCAACAGGAATATCAAGTGCTGCAATACTGGTCCTCTTCGGTTTCATCAATTTGAGGCAAACTTGGGAATCTGTGATGATTGGGAAATCCATAAGATCCGGAGATGGATGCGGAAAATTCTCCGAGTTTAGTGGTGGAGGTGACTGAACAGTCGCTGCCAGGTGAGTGTTTAGGCGATCTGCAGTTTCTTTGTCCAGCTCATCATAGCCAAAATCCAGTCCAGTCTGCGTTTTACATGTCATTTGCTTGATCCTTTTGTACCACTGTTCAGGCTTAGGATCTAATAAATGAGATGCTTCCTTTTGCTAGTAAAACGCCGCTGCCTGGCTGGTCATTGCTCTGATTTTATTCTCCAGGGTAGTAGCTTTTTTATGTTTTTTTTTTCTGAAAAAATGTCTCATTTTCCTGCTTAGTGCTTTGATTTCTTTTGTAACGTATGGACGATTTGCTAAAAAACATTTGTTAACTTTTTTCAGGAAAATAGAAATGAATGAATGAATGAATATATTGGAAAAACCCGTCACAATTGAACAAAAGACGGATAAAAAACAAAAGAGAAGAAAACGCACATACAAAACACAACGAAACTTCTTGAAATGAAAATAATCACGAAGGAACTATAATACAACTATGTAAGAATGGCAGTCCACTGGTGGTTACTCGCTTCTACTCTATCACGGTACTTTTCAAGACACGCTTCCACCGCAGTAAATGGGTCAGGTACTGAATACCGCCTCGTTAGGTAAGAATTACTTGTTCTTAATGGCATCTCAAGTAGGAACTTGAGGTACCTGAAGAATATTCTTCTTATAGTTACTTTATTCGAATTTGAAAGTAACTTCCAGAACGGCGAAACGTAAAGAACATGGGGTAAGGCAACAGCAACAAATATTTGTGCACGCAGCGACCTATTTAGATTACGCTTGGAGGAAACCGAAGCTCCATAAGCTGACCTGATCTTCTTCTCGATGTGCTTTACAAGTAGTGCTCGTGTATGCTGAAGAGTTTCACCGATCGGCAGACCCAGGTATACAATTGACTTAGAGGGCATGACCACCTGTGACCCTAGTTGGATTTCGGGTTGAGAGGCATTCCAGTTAAATAACAGTACTTCACATTTTGTCACATTAAAACTCAACCCAATTTCATCATACTCCATCTCCAAAATTTTAAAGTTAGATTCCAAAGAAGACAAAATTCTTGAAAAGTTTAGAAGGTCATCTGCAAACCCAACTAGGGACACGTCAATGCCTTTAAAAATACAGCAAGGGGCCACTTTTGACTGGGTCGTCGATATGCTGTTGTTGAACAGATCAGGTGATGATACGGCTCCCTGTTTTATACCTTTCTTCACCACAGCAAACCTACGACTTAATTTACCTGACAGTTTAATACGGACCTTGAGCCTACTATACATGTCGTTCAAGGGTTTGACAATAGCACGGTCAACTCCGGACTTTCTCAGCTCAACCATATTCTGAGAATGGATACCCGAATCAAAAGCCCGCCGTACATCATATTCACCTATAGCTAGGCTTTCTTTCGAAATGTGGGCATCCAGTAGAACATTTGCCACTACATGCAAGGCATGGGCACATCCTAAGCCAGCTTGGAATCCAAACTGGTGGGGAGGCACTTTACAACTAGCTTTAATGTCAGAAATTATGAGCTTTTCAAATAGCTTGCAAAACACAGATGATACAGTAATGGGTCTGTATGACGATGGTTCATGAGCAGGTTTACCCTTTTTCAAAACTGGAGTGATCACACCTAAACAGAAAATGTCCGGTACAATACCATGTGTTAGTATAATTTGGTAAGCTATTGCTAAATGCTCCGATAGAACTGGACCACCATTCAGTAGGTGTAGAGCACAGATTTGGTCGGCACCGGCGGATAATTTCTTCTTTAATTTTTGACAAAGGTGGGTTATTTTCACACTAGAAATCACGAGGTAATTATGCTCTTTCGTCATAAGCTGATCGAGCTCTTCGCTAAACTTTTTATTTTTCACTTCATCTGGTGGGGAGAATTTAGCAGCAAAATAATCTACCCATATTTCCTCATCTATATCACTAGCATTTTGTCCCGTACTTTCTACAGGCCTGGCACGGAGCTTCCAGACCAAATTAGGGTTTTCAATGATTTTTGAAACTGTTTCCCGTTTGAGGCTACTACGATGTTTTCGTAGCTCTTTCGCGAACCGCCGTTTTGTATAAACCCGCAATTCATTGACTACCCCGCTTCTTGGTCGGTCGCACTCGTGCCAAACCCCCAGCCAGAACTTGGCAGCTGCTCTTGCCTTCACAAGCTCACTGTTAGAGGCCCATCCTTTCACTCGCGACCCACGTCGGACGCTACGTAATGGGACAGCAACCCTTTCAGCTACTCTCAAGGAGTGGCAAATTTCGTAGAAATACATGTTCAGTTGCAGGCGTATCTCGCTTTCTGTTAGGCCACAATCCCACTGTAGGAGGTGGAAAGGCACTTTAATTTTCTTCAAAATTTGTTCACAATTGAGCTGGAACTGCTCACGGACTACTTTTTTCCAATCACGTGCTGGCTCAGGCTTGGTTTTTGGAGCACACTGGGGACTGACGGCTGGTATTGCAAAAGAGAGAGGTAAATGATCCGAATAGGCACCGTCAGATCCAACCGAGACTGACTCTAGGTCCAGTTTGTAAGTTACTACATGATCAAGATTTGAGACGGTTTTTGCGGTACTGATATAGGAATAGCACTTATCCTTCTTAGCAACTTTAAATCCGCTTGGTAAGGCGTTCAGCAATAGTACAGCCCGAGGGCAGGAATGATCGTCGAGATTGCAGTTAAAGTCACCAAGAATTATAACAGGGCATGATTTCTGGACTAAACTGAGGAGGCACTTTCCGAGCTTCTGGCATGCTTTTGCAAACTTCTTTTCTGAAGCGATGTCATTGTAATTGGTTGGTAAATAAACATTTACGAAAAACACGCCATGCATTTTGGCAGCTTGGAACCATTCATTCTGCTCGACACACACGGGGGGCCCCGAGTTAGAGCGCGTGATTATGGCTAGGCCACCAGAGGGACGACCCCGAGTCCCAGATCTTCGCGCAGGTTGAACGAGGTAATGCATATCCGAGGAAAACTTTAGAAGGTTTACACTATCATCGGTCAGAAAGTGTTCCTGTATGCAAATACAGTTATATTCTTTAGAAAGGTCAGTTAGAAGGGGGATTCTGTCCAACACTTTACCGTTCATATTCCAGCAGAATATTCGATTTTCCATTTACGTGCTAGTGTTAGGCTGGGCTTTGTTAAAGGGACAAGCAGCATGGTAGCAAGAGTGTCTACTAGAGCCGCAGTTTAGGCATTTTTGCGGATTACTACATGGGTTGTCCTTACTAGAGCTGTGACCATCGCCACCGCAGCGCGAACACCTTTCTGGTTGCGAACAGTCAGCTGCTAAATGACCAACAGCATGGCACTTGAAACACCTCCTCGGTAGAAAGCGGAACTCTTCAATCCTGAACAGTTCTAAACAAATCTTCAGCGGGTTCGCGATAGCGTTTTCAAGTGTTTGTCGACTTGCATAGAATAACTTGAACGCTCTCGTAGATCCGCATTGCGCCACTTTGTCGCAACCAGCAATTTGACAGAGTTCACTCTCGCTAACTGATGAGGGTACTCTTTTCATGATACCGACAAACTGGGGAACTTTGACTTTAGTGGTTATGTTCTTCCTTTTCATTGCTTCTGCAAGTTGGGTAGCGGCATCTCGAGACTGGACAAGAATCTTCCATTCATCGTTGCTACGTTTCAGAGTAAGAGAATCGGAGCTTACGTCGCTAGGGCAAACCTTTGCAATGAAGTCTTTCCGGGATTGTGGGGACGTTAACTCAGGCGGCATATCGTTTGCTTTCACAACCACCGAGTAAAGTGGCTTTGATGGCGGATTCGCTGCTGAACGGGGAGTGGGTGAGCCCTGGGAAATAGCGTCGCTTATGGTAGTACATTGCTGCGATACCCCGGCGAGCTGCTGAGCACACTGTTCAGATGCAAGTTTGATCTTATCCGCGATAGCCCCTAATCCGGCATCAAACTTTCGACACATCTCGTTTACTTTTATTCTCACGCAGGCACTGACCTCATCAGGGCAGGTGGGCACTTCCTGCGGATCAAAAATTACGAAAGTAGGCAAGGGCTTTTTCTCTTTAGCGCAAAGGGCTAGGATTTTCGCCATTTCCATCACGTTATCAGAATCGTTTGCCGTTTTCCGATAGACGTAATCATAACCAATCTCATTGGCAAGCGTTATAAGTTTCTCCTTCGCACTAAGAATTTCAGCATGATCAAAGAATTCCACAGCTCGCTTAACAATGCTTTCAATTTTGTTCCCCGCTTGCATGGATCGCGTGAGAAAATTCAGTACAGCATTGCGTACGAGAGTCCCCATTGCTTACGTCACAGCATTCAACGCAATTTTCGGATAGCGTACACAAGTATAAGGGAAGCGTCGGGACCTGCTCACCTATTCCCCGCAATTTAAGGGTAACTAAATACCAGCAGGTACGTACGGCTCTTGCGGCAGGCACCCGCCCCTCTTCTGCTTACACCCTGTGTACGTTTACCTATCGGGAATATTATTTCGCGGCTCGCTTTGCATGGAAAATTCTTCAAAAGAATTTGATTTTAGATCCAGATAATTCTTCAGACAACCAATCCTCACTCGACAGCCGATGAAATTCAGCAAAGTAACCTTGACTAGACTGAAGCCTATGCTGAAGTCATTTACTATCTAAATCTCTTGACAGAGGTCTTGTAAGTTTAGCCTAATTAGACAAACACATTTAAATCACACAATCTTCAATTCTCTGGTCTGTTGGTGGCTTTTTGACGAAATTTCACTGGACTTTGAATATGATAACCAAACTTTCCAAACGTTTTCGGCTGCCGACTTTTTGGCTTATTTTTCAAATTCGCCCAAAAGAAATTATATTGGCAACTTCGGAGCGGCAACAGCGACAAAGAAAAGTCGAAATCAGGACACGTTGAAATCTCTAGGGAATTACACTTATATATCACCAACTAGAAACAAATCAAACACAATAAAAATCCAAGGTAGGTAAATATAGTATAACACTTTAGGGTCTATTAATAAGGAAAATAACACACTAGGTATGGAAAAATGTCTTTGACTCACTATTTGAGGCAATAATCCACAATTAGAAATTCATAATAACACATGGGTTTGTTGACATTGTTATATATGTACTTGCCGAGAGGTTTTTTATATTATAAATGGTACTTGCCGAGAGGTTTTTCTTGAAAAGTAGTCGCCATTTCATAAGTATTAGCTGTAGAAATTATACCGTCCCATTTTTCAGTCGTGAGCCAATTGCCGAAACCAAACAATTCATTGTTTGTGATTGGCCGTCTATTGATTGTGTTTGTATCTAGGCTTTCTTGTAGGAATTAACATAGAAAACAGTGCGATAATTGTCGGTAATTCAGAAGTGCATTTAGAAATAAGCCGCCGCTAGATTCCAATATCCAGGATTATAATTAAAGAAAAATTTAACAAATAGGTCACAACTAGGATATTAGGCTGCCAAAAATCAAGCCTTTCGGCAAGCCGACTGAAGTCGAACAAAAAGCAGAACATACTAGAATAAGCCAAAAAGAGGGAACTCCCCGAGAGGGAGTAAAGATTGAAGCTCGGAAAAGAAGAGGTCACAATTTACAGACGGAGGATATTAGGTTGCCAAAAATCAAGAAATTCAGCAAGCCGGCTGAAGCCGAAAAAATGCAGAACTTTCCAGAATGGGCCAAAAAGAGATCATAATGAAAGATGTTGAAAATGCGGGAACTTCCTGGGAGGGATTGAAGACTGGATCTAGGAACATAAAGGTGTGGAGGAGCATGCTGCTGCTTTGATGCCCAATGTCTTAATGCTGTAATAAATTGTCAATAATGATAGTAGTAGCTCCGGAAAACCTAGAGCGATGGGACGTTGCTCAGCTGAAGAACCAGACAAGCTGAGATCCAAGGAGCTATGTACTCCTAAGAGACACGAACACACAATCCAACCGATTGGCTTTCATTAACAAAATAGAAATATGGATAGTTTTCTCCCTTGTCCTTTTCTTATATTTCTTTTTTTCTTCTGTTTTTGTATAAAAAAATCGGTATCCGATTGCATGTACTCAAACATATCAAACAGTTCGAGGTAACGAACTGTAAGTAAGGAGCGACCCGGCTCAATGGTAACCGAAACTCTAAAAACGGAATTTTGATACCAATAGATGCATCAAAAGAATCAGATTTTAATTCTTATTTCAAATATATAAGTTTCATCAAGTTTAATCTTATCCATCAAAAGTTACGCGCCTGAGAAAATTTGGCTGATTTTCGAAAAAAGGGAGAAAGTCTCCCTAAAAGTTATAGAACCTTAATGAAAATCACACCATCATATTCAGCGTATCAGAGAACCATACTGTGGAGGTTTCAAGCTCCTATCTACAAAAATGTGGAATATTCCATTTTTTGCCAGAAGAAAGATCACAGATGCGTGTTTATTTTATTTTTTTTCCCCCAGGGGTAATCGTATCGACCCATTGGTCCTAGAATATCATGGGAGGGCTCATTGGAACGGAAATTAAAAGTTCTAGTGCCCTTTTTAAGTGACCAAAAAAATGGAGGGCAACTAGGCCCCCTCCCACGCTCTTTTTTTCCCAAAGTCACCCGATCAAAATTTTGAGATAGCCATTTTGCTCAGCATAGTTGAAAATATAATAAATATGTCTTTTATGATGACTTAATCCCCCAAAATTCCCAGGGGAAGGGCTGCAAGTTATGAACTTTGCCCATTGTTTACATATAGTATTGGTTATTGGGAACTATACAGACATTTTCAGGAAGAATTTTTTTCTGGTAGGGGGGGGGGGGGGGCTGGAGGAATGGGTTACTTGGGAGAATCTTTCCGTGGAGGATGTTTCCTTGGGGTAAGGGACATTTCTATGAAGGGGGCACCGGATTTCCCAGCATTATTTAAAAAACGATCAGAAATTAAATTAAAAAAAACAAGTTTTTTCAACTGAAAGTAAGAAGCAACATTAGAACTTAAAACGAACAGAAATTATTACGTATATGACGGGGTTCGCCCCCAAGTCAATACCTCGCTCTTTACGCTACAGTTTTTTTTTAGTGATTTGAAAAGAGCTATCTATTCTAGTTAAACGGCCTTTGTGATTCAGGGGTTTGTAATTTAAAAAATTTTTTAACTTTAGCTTAAAGAGCGTGGTATTGACTAAGGGGAGAACCCTCTCATATACGTAAAAACATATACGTAATAAAAAAACATAAAGAAAAGCGATACGGCTCAATAGTAATCGAAACTTTAAAAAACGGAATTTATATGTCAATAAATGTACCAAAACAATGGGCTTATATTGCTGATTCTAAATATATAAATTTTATTAAGTTTAGTATTACTCATCAAAGGCTCTCCTACAAGTGAAAGAATTTTAATGAAAATCACACCGTCAGATTCAGCGTATCAGAAAACCCTATTACATTGGTTTCAAGCTCATATCTGCAAAAATGTGCAACTTCGTATTTTTTGCCAGAAGAGATCACGGATGCGTGTTTATTATTTTTTTTTTTAAGGGGTAATCGTACCGACCCCGTGGTCCTACAACATCAAGAGAGAGCTCATTCGAACGTAAATTAAAAGTTATAGTGCCCTTTTCAGAGACCAAAATGCTGGAGGGTAGCTTGGCCCCCTCCCACGCCCCTTTTTTCCCAATTTTGTCTGATTCACAAGGGAACAAATTTTTCTGTACTTTCATCAGAGATATTCATTATAATTAACGGCCTTTGTGATTAAGGAGTCATTCTTAAAGAATTGGAACACGATTTGAATTTAACGTAAAGAGCAAGGTTTTGACTAGGGGGCGAACCCCATAATATACGTAATAAAAATATACAAATATAGAAATTCGTTACGTAAGTTAATTTGTAAATTACGTCAGAACCAA
>JAQQPU010001162.1:36901-53432 GCA_029168905.1 Artemia sp. Kazakhstan ARC1039 | reverse complement strand
ATGGAGGAGAGAGAGGAGATGGAGGAGAGAGAGGAGATGGAGGAGAGGGAGGAGAGAGGAGATGGAGGAGAGGAGAGGGAGGAGATAGAGGAGAGAAGGGAGATGGAGGAGAGAGAGGACAGAGAGGAGATGGAGGAGAGAAAGGAGAGGAGAGAGGGGAGAGAGGAGAGGGAGGAGAGAGAGGAGAGGGAGGAGAGAGGAGAGGGATGAGAGAGAAAGTACTAGAAAGAGAAACTTACCCCTCTTCTTGGAGGATTAGGCGTGACGTTTGATGGCACTACAACAGACTGTAGCCCTTGAGTATGGAGGCCAGTCCAGCTTTGATATGGAGCAGGAGACAAAGATCGATCACGCGTAGGGTTGCTCTCAGAAAATAACAAACTCTGCCTCTCCACTGGCTGAATTGGGTCACGATTGACAGTCAGGTCAAAAGGTTCAGGCGTTTTTGTATTCAATGGTGGAGTGCGAAAAATTTGACTAACATTAGAATCAATATACTCTTGATCCTCTACAACAATTGGCTCTCTTTTGATGACGTCACTAGTAGCTTGTTGTAAAATATTGGGAACCTGATGTTTAGCAAGGCCTGAAAAGGAATTCGGTTCATGCTTGTGAATAACTACACCCTATTTACGATAATAATAATATTGTATTTTAAAGCTTTTAAGCCATATACAGAAATTTGATAGACAAGCCAGTAAAAGTGGTAGTAAAAAAAAAAAAAAAAAAAAAAAAAAAAAAAAAAAAAAAAAAAAAAACATGTATTTTAAAGCTTTTAAGCCATATACAGAAATTTGATACACAACAGTAAAAGTGGTAGTAAAAAAAAAAAAAAAAAAAAAAAAAGAAAAACTGATATTAAAATAGATAGAAATTGCTCACTTCCTGTTCTCTAAAAAGTGATTCACAAATCCCCAAAAGCTTACCGCACATATAAAGAACAAGATCTGACCCCTCACAAGGAGTCACATATAACTTCTTAGAAAACTTTCGGAAAATTCTAAACCTAACAAAATAATTAATTAGATTTTCAGGTTGATTTTTTTGCAAAAAAAACATACCCTATACTCTATGCCTTTGAATCGACCATCATAAACTCAAAAGAAATATATTTACCTAAAATTTACTGTATCATAGGCAGCGCTTAACTAAGGAACGATTTGGGCTACATGTATTATTTATTTATTTTTTTTTACCAAGAAACTTTGCAAGGAAGGATTTGTCGTAGGAACTTCAGATTGGGCTCAATCGACTGGAAACTAAAAGTTTTAGCACCCTTTTTAAGATTCAAAAGTAACAGGAGGACAAACTACCCCCCCCCATCACGTCACTTATTCTCCAACTATTACTAAGGAAAAGGGTATTAAATATGAAGATTCAGGCGATATGCAAGAAGAAGTTGGACTAAATCAAAACACACTATGAGCATGAAGGTTGTCAAAAGGGCATATCAGCAATATCTTAAGAACGGCTTAGAGTATTAAGTTGAAACTTCCAGGACATGGTGTGAGGGGTATTGAACTAACGAACAGGAACTATATGCATGCTACTAAAAGTACTTCTACTGTGACTGCTACTTAGCTTCTGCTAGTTTTGCAATTCACTCGGTTATTTATTGTAATTAACTAAAAAAAACTTTTTCCACAAAATAAGTTTTTCAAACAAAAGTAAAGAACTCTATTAAACCAAAAATGAACAAAAACAGAATCACCTCATTTACAAGACCTCATTTCCAGAACTTTCACCTACGTTGAACAAAATGGCTATCTCAAAATTTTGATTGGATGTTTGGGGCAATGGTGGGCATGAGAGGGGGGTTGGTTGCCCTCAGATCACTTTCGACTTTTAAAAAGGGCACTAGCCCTTTCAATTTCCAATTGAATGAGCCCTTTTTGAAGTTTCTACGACAACGCTTTCTATAAAAAAACCTCATATACCCCCAGGGCATAACTTACAGTCCTTGCCCTAAAAGGTGTGGGGGGTTTCTCATCCTCAAAGAGATAATTTCCAGAACTTTCAACTACGACGAACAAAATGGCTATCTCAAAATTTTGATTGGATGTGTTTGGGGAAATGGTGGGCGTGAGAGGGGGGTTAGTTGCCCTCCAATCACTGTCGACTATTAAAAATTGCACTAGCCTTTTCAATTTCCAATCGAATGAGCCCCTTTTTGATGTTCGAAAATACTTTCGATAAAAACCTTATATGCCCCCAGGGCATATCTTACAACCCTTGCCCTGGGAGTTGTGGGGGGGGGTGTCATCCTCAAAGACTTAATTTCATAAACTTTAAACTACGTTGAACGAATTGGCTATCTTCAAATTTGATTGGATGTGTTTGGGGAAATGGTGGGCGTAAGAGGGGGGTTATTGCCCGCCAATCCTTTTCTACTATTAAAAAGGGCACTAGCCCTTTCAATGTCTATTGAATGAGCCCTTTTTGAAGTTTCTACGACAACACTTTCTATAGAAACCTTATATACCCCAGGGTATAACTTACAACCCTTGCCATGAGGGGTGTGGGGGGTTTATCATCCCCAAATACCTAATTTCCGAAACATTCAACTACGTTGAACAAAATGGTTATCTCAAAATTTTGATTGGATGTGTTTGGGGAAATGATGGGCATGAGAGGGGGGTTAGTTGCCCTCAAATCACTTTCGACTTTTAAAAAGAGCACTAGCCCTTTCAGTTTCCCATTGAATGACCCATTTTTGAAGTTTCTAAAAAACGCTATCTATAAAAACCTTACATGCCCCCAGGGCATGTAACTTACAACTTACAACTCTTGCTCTGAGGGGTGGGGGAGGGTATTATTCTCAAAGACATAATTTCCAGAACATTAAACTACGTTCAACAAATTGGCTATCTCACAATTTTGATTGGATGTGTTTGAGGAAATGGTGGGCGTGAGAGGGGGGTTAGTTGCCCTCCAATCACTTTCGACTATTAAAAAGGGAACTAATCCTTTCAATTTCCAATCAAATGAGCTCTCTAGCGTCGACGTGTCATCTACGTTGGACAAAGGAGCTATCTCAAAATATTGATTGGATGTGCTTGGGGAAATGGTGGGCGCGAGAGGGGGGTTTTTTGCCCTTCAATCACTTTCAACTATTAAAAAGGGTACTAGCCCTTTCAATTTCCAATCAAATTAAACCTTTTTGAAGTTTCTACGTCAGTGCTTTCTATAGAAACTTTATATGCCCACAGGGCATAACTTCAACCCCTCCCCTGAGGGCTCTGAGGGGATTATCATCCTTAAAGACCTACTTTCCAGAACTTTCAACTACGTAGAACAAAATGGCTATCTCAAAATACTGATTGGATGTGTTTGGGGAAATGGTGGGCGTGAGAGGGGGGTTAGTTGCCCTTCAATCACTTTCAACTATTAAAAAGGGCACTAGCCCTTTGAGTTTCCAATCAAATGAACCCTTTTTGAAGTTTCTACGACAACGCTTTCTATAAAAACCTTATACAGGTATGCCCCCAGGGCAAAACTTACAACCCTTGTCCTGGGGGCTGTGGGGGGGGGGGGGGGGGTGTTTTTTCCTCAAGGACCTAATTTCTAGAACTCTTAACTACGTTGAACAAACTGGCTATCTCAAAAAAATTTTATTGGATGTGTTTGGGGAAACGTTGGGCGTAAGAGGGGGGTTATTGGCCTCCAATCACTTTTTTACTATTAAAAAGAGCACTAGCCTATTTGGCTAGTGCGAATGACTCATTCGAATTTCCAATCGAATGAGCCCTTTTCGAAGTTTCTACGACAACTCCTTCGATACGACTGTTTTAAAAGAAATAAAGAAATGAATAATTCATTGTGTCAACATTGTTCTTTACTTAGGCAGCTGCCTATTGCACTGCCTATTGCGCTGCCTATGATGTATCTTTGTTTTGGGTTTCGTTTATTTATTAAGAGTAATTTGTGGAAGTGTTATGCTTAAAAAATTAGTTGATTTTATTTTCTCTCATCTTTGGTCTAATGTAGCTCTTTACTTTTCTCATAAAACTTCTTTTGTGGACAAACTTTTTTTCAAATTAATATAAGAAATAGACTTTATTATATAATGGAAAAAGGTAATTCAGAATACAAAAGGCTACATAACACCAATGATGATAATAAAAATCAAGGATATTTAACCAACATTGATGCAGAAAACTGCAAAGATTGCTGAATAAGATTACTTCCCGTTTCATCATTCAATTACGAAGTGGAGACAGGGCAGAAATGATCCCCATCCAAGGCTGAATCTGGAGGAGGTACTAGATTTGAATCCCCCCCATGAATGTTCGTTGGGCTCCCAAAAATTACAAAAATACATATAAACAAATTTTGATGCGTTTTGTAGCTTTTTTGTACGACCACCACCCCCCCCCCCCAAAAAAAATATCCTGGATGCACCATTGTCCCCATCTCTTCCAAACTTCAACGCTCATTGCTTTCAAATATGTCTAAACTGCTACTAGTACTACTGCAAACTCATTGCAGCAGACAACCACCTAAAGAACTAGACAATCTGTATTAAATTTAACATGCTTACAACTTAATATTTCTTCAGATCAACAAAACAATAAGAGATACTTTAATAATTAATTTTTCCTTTTGCAGGTGATTTTTTTTTTTGCTCAAACAGTGCAATCTTTATTTCCCCTAAAACCTACTGCAGTATGGTTGAACACACACTTGACCATAAGAAGAATAGTTGGGCAATATTTTTGGAATTGAATGAGTTATAAAATCAAGAAGAATACTTCACAGTTAAACTTTCTTGTTCTTAGAGCAATTCCCAGAGGAGGGAAAAAGTGTTATTCATACCAAAATAGGCTAGGGAATTTTCGAAAAAGAAAAAGTGAAATGTAGTAATAACCCGGAATATTTGCTTTTAGAATGCAACTCTTTTGGATCTCCCACCCCTCTGAAAACTTGGCCAATCTTCTTCTCAAAGGTTTGGACTGCAATAATGATTGAAATTATTCATTTAGCAATGCCCTTACTTTTAGAGTGTTCAACCAGTGGAAACTGCAATCTAATTTGTGCTTACTTCATATTTAATATAAATTGACTGCAAACATGGAACATTTTATTAACTAATGCCTCTCACAAGGGCTCATTGTGAGGGAGTGTATAAGTGAATAAGAGGGAGGATGTTTAATCACGGAGATCATAATAACAGCCTCGTTATGCTTCCCAGCCTTTCTACTCCAGAAATGGCACAAAAAAGTGTCATGCAGAGTATGGCACCTTACAAAGGAGTTCATTTACGTCGAATTATGAAGGGTGAATCATACTTTCCCTCTTGTTTGGGCTGTACTGGGAAACCAGCTAAGGGCCTTCATTTAAAGAATTTCTTTTGATCACTGCTCTCCCCTAAGTGTTATTCATTCGATTGGTCACGCCCCTCTTTGGTCGGAGATAGTAGTTTTGTGTTTGTCAATTTTGATCAGTTCTATTTTGTATGCAATTGAGACAGCACAAGTAGGTTTGTTTGTACTTTACAGGAGTTGATTTTACCCTATTTTCTGGCTAAGATAGGGAGTGTGCTAGATTACAATTGAAGATGTGAAATCCATACACAGGGACTTGTCTATCCCTACAAGATAGCTTATATTCTTCATGCTCACTGGATTTGTCATTTGCCTCCATTTTTCCCAATTGATGATGAATGTACAGAAATTGATTTACCAAAGATGCTTGTTAACCCTATTCAGAAAAATTAAATTTAATAGGCAGCTAAATTTTGATTGTTCCCTCTGTTAATTCACTCTCACCTGAAATAAACAATTTAACTTTATTGGATGTATCAGGCACAAGCTATCCAATAACATAAGCAATTAAATTATAGTTAACAAATTATTCGCTTAACTATGGCTGAAACTGCTCAGAGTTCTGATATACTGTAATCAATAGTAATTCTTTGATTTGTACTTTATACATTAGGGCTGTTTTATTGCTAATCATACCACTGAGATCTTACTCCATGAAAAAAAAAGAATATTCAAGTTAATCAATCATCTGAGAACCAAGCAAACTTCTCAGGCAGTTTAAGGTATCATAAATTCCCTTCCTCCTTTGAGTATAAAACTAAACAGTTTTAAACTAATACGAAACAGAAGATGCAAATTTATAAGTGATTTAATGTAATTTATTGGCATAACAAATAGCAGCATGCCCAAATATGTTAACAACAAGGAGGGACAAGCAGTCAGTTTTAGAAATCCTGGAAAATCTATCAAGAAAAAAAAAACACACAGCCTAATGAGCCATTGTTATAATCAATGACTCTTATAATCACTCAATGAATGAGAATCTCATACATTTTATAACTTATGGTGCATTATGGTGCAAGTGACTGGCGGGACATATAGCGGCACATCCATGGGCATCAAATGTAGCAACAAAAAAAAGCAACAAGTAGTCAATATCTTGGCAGATCACTCAAGGACATAGCCTACGAAGACATTGTCAGAATCATTGTCAGATAGGCTAACAGCATCTTCAAATGAGCTAAATTCTATATATGATTTTTATGCAAGTGACTGGCTTGATAAATAGCAGCACACCCATGAGCATCAAATGTAGCAACAACAAAGAGCAACCAGTAGTCAATATCTTGGCAGGTCTGTCAAGTACATAGCTTACGAAGATGCCAGAATCAGATAGGCTAGCAGCATCTTCAAATGACCTAAATTCTATATATGGTTTTTATGCAAGTGAATGGCTTGACAAATAGCAGCACACCCATGAGCATCAAATATAGCAACAGCAAAGAGCAACAAGTAAATCTAAGAAAATCATGTAATGAAGAAACTCGTACCAAAGTATATATAAAACCAGATCTCACGCCCATGCAGAGACAAATGCTCGCCGTGAAGAGACAACAGAAGAGGAATACCCGCACCCAGTGCGATCGTCAAATGGAGAGAGCCATTGGAGGCGAGGTAAAGACTCCAACGAAGAGCAACGGCAAATATGAAGCAGAATAACCAAAGCCAAACAAATGCCACCATCCTTCAAGCCTAAGAAAAAAGCTACTAAAGTAAAAACACTAAAGATATTATATTTAAATGCTGATTCACTACCAAACAAATTATCAGTCCTTAGAAGTCTTAGACAATTTATCAGTCCAGAAAGTGTCATCAAAAACAAATGGACAGGAAATTATTTGGCTTCAGATATCAAACACAAACCAAGCAACTCTAAATTTGGCTGTAATATATAGAAGTCCAAATAGCACAGCCGTGAATGACCAAGTACTCTTTAAAGATATTCACGCTATATGTCAAAGATTAACAGAGCCAACTCTCATAATTGGAGATTTCAATTACCCTAACATAGATTGGGACCTTCCACACCTACTAGAGCATAGCGGGTCACCCTCACAGAGGGAATTTCTGAAGATAGTGAACGATAATTACCTAGAACAGCTTATTAAAAAACCAACAAGAATCCGAGGAAGCGACAAGCCAACACTACTGGACCTAGTCCTATGCAGTAATACGGAACTAATAAAAGAACTTACTATAGGTCCTCCTGTTGGAAAATCAGACGACGCTACAATTTACTTAGAGGTGATTATAAGTTGCGAAACTATGAGAAAAAAAGAGAGGTGGATGTATTCAAAAGGAGATTACAATACCATGCGAACACAGCTAGAAGTTTTCAACTGGACTGAAATACTAAATAACACAGATCTAGTAGATGGCATGTACAGAAAGTTTGCATCCGTAATCATAGACTTCACAAAGAAGTATGTACCAATAGTCAAAATATTTAAACGACCGCCTCTAAAGCGAGACATCCTTGACCTAATAAAAACCAAGCGACAAGCCTGGGAGACGCCCAAGCAGACTGATACCGAAAGTAATTATCGCAAGTAGAAATTATCGCAGAATTGCCAACAAAGTCAGGAAAGCCACTAGACAAGAAGCAAGCGAAAAGGAGAGGAAAGTAGCCAAAAACTCAAAGATCAACCCCAAGGCGTTTTGGAACTTCGTGAACTCAAAAAGAAAAGAACAGCCGGTTATTCCCGATCTTAGAAACTCAGCAACAAATTTAACAATCAGTGACCCAATAGCTAAAGCCAACCTACTAAATCAGCAGTTTTCCACAGTTTTCACAACAGAGAGGGACAAAGATGAAAGTCAAGAGGAATGTCAGCCACTAGACGCAGGCAAATTTGAAGAAATAGAACTGACAATACAAATAGTCTACAAAAAACTAAAAAATCTAAACCCTTACAAATCAGAAGGTCCAGATGGCCTACATCCTAGTGGTCAAAGAGCTGGCACAAGAAATTGCAGCGCCATTGCACTACATTTTTGTCAAGTCGCTACAAACAGGGAACCTGCCTGATACATGGAAGCAAGCAACAGTGATACCCCTCTTCAAAAAAGGAAGCAAATCAGATCCAAGTAATTACAGACCTATCAGTTTAACCTGTATCACATGCAAAATACTAGAATCTTTACTCCACGATAATATATTACAGTACCTACTCGAAAGGAGCCTCATTTCACCCGCACAGTTTGGATTCCTCAAGAAAAGATAAGCAGAAAGCCAGCTACTTGTCGCTACAAACGCCTGGAGAAAATATATGGATAGTGGGATGCAGGTAGATATTTTATACTTAGATCTCAGAAAATCCTTTGATAAAGTCTCACAAAGTCAACTTCTTCGAAAACTACAGTCCATCGGTGTTGGCGATACTATTCTAAAGTGGGTTCTCAGCTTTCTAAAAGGAAGATCTCAGCGAGTGAAACTGGAGGGATATCTTAGCAGCAATGAGACAAAAGTCACAAGTGGAGTGGTTCAAGGTAGTGTTCTGGGGCCTTTACTATTCAATATTTACATAAATGATCTCCCAAATAACATAGATTCAGAGATACTGTTTTATGCAGTTGACACGAAAATCTTTCGCGCAATAACAAGCCTTGAAGATACAGAAATACTACAGCAAGACTTAAACAAAATAGCAGAATGGATGAAAAAATGGAGCATGGAAGTGAAAACAGAAAAAAGTTGTCATATTCGGCTAGGCCCAAAACACATTTCTCGGCACTACTGCTTTGAAGGACAACAGATACCTATACAAGAAGAAGCTCGAGACCTGGGAGTGACAATAGACAGTGACATGACTTTCACCAAGCACTACGAGTCAATCAACTCTAAGTCATCACAAATCTTGGGAATTATTCGAAGAAATTTCTCTCTTACTGACTCAACACTGTTTTCTATACTCTTCAAATCGTTAGTGAGACCAATGATCGAATACGGTCATACAACAACCAGACCATTTTTTCAAAAAGACAGCAATGCAATAGAAAAAATCCAAAGGAGGGCTACTAAATTTGTTCCATCACTTAGAGACTTATTATACCAAGACCGTTTGAAAAAACTGTCGCTCCCAAGCCTCTCATACCGATTTTTGAGAGGAGATCTTATTGAAGTATACAAAATATGCAACAGATACTACGACAACATTCCTCCAGAAGAGATAATAACATTCAATAATAATAACCTGAGAGGTCACGAGTTTAAGCTAACTGAAGAACGTTTCAGAGGAGATGTTGGGAGATGGGCATTCAGCAACCGCATTGTCTCCGAGTGGAACGCACTACTATCAGACACTGTTAACTCAGATTCAGTCAATGCATTTACGAACAAGATTGACAATCATTATAGTGATAAAGCATTTGATTATTTAAATTTTTGTAGATAGAGGCGCAAGCCTGTTTTCGCAATATATTATTATTATTATTAAGTAGTCAATATCTTGGCAGATCCCTCAAGGACATAGTCTACGAAGACATTGTCAGAATCAGATAGGCTAGCAGCATCTTCAAATGAGCAACATTTTATTTATGATTCTTATGCAAGTGAATGGCTTGACAAATAGCAGCACACCCATGAGCATCAAACGTAGCAACAACAAAGAGCAACAAGTAGTCAATATCTTGGCAGATCCCTCAAGGACATAGCTTACGAGGACATTGTCAGTATCATATAGGTTAGCAGCATCTTCAAATGAGCTAAATATTATATATGATTTTTATGCAAGTGAATGGCTTGACAAATAACAGCACACCCATGAGCATCAAATGTAGCAACAAGTAGTCAATATCTTGGAAGATCCCTCAAGGACATAGCCTACAAAGACATTGTCAGAGTCAGATAGGCTAGCAGCATCTTCAAATGAGCTAAATTTTATATATGATTTTTATGCAAGTGAATGGCTTGAAAAACAGCAGCACACCCATGAGCATCAAGCATAGCAACAACAAAGAAAGTCCATATCTTAGCCAATTCATCAAGAACACAGGACAGAGTCTAAGAAAGCATTGCCAGAATCAGATAAGCAAGCAGTATCATCACAATAGCTTAATTTTATACTGCTGCAGGATCCACCAAGAAGATAACAAATAAGATTATAAGCAACAAAATATATCAGCTATCCCACACCAAGATTATAAGAAGGCAAATATGGTGTTAACTTGGGTATGTTTGACACAAGGGGAAGTCCAAAATATCAAGTCGACATGGTGACCCAAATGCACCCACTATAGACAAAGACTCAAAATAAACTCTGTTGTCTAAAATCAACAGCCTACAAAACTGTTATGACTCTTTACAACTGGAGTGCACCAGAGACTTCAACCATAAATAGAGACTCTTCTTGGATGCCTTGGACTCCTCTGGAGGGACAGAAGGATCTAAGGTAAGGATTTCCCAATTTATACACTAGCCTTTATGTTTAGGTCCAAACCAAGGGGCTGCACTCTGCTTGGGTTTCTAGCCCTTAAAAAAAGGTTTTGCTTTAGTTAATCCTCTAGCCTTGAAAAGAAGTCTATAGCATCTCCTTGGTTGTAGCTTTGTCCATCAGATTCACACTTGAGCCTTCACTAAACTGGGGCAGGATGTTCCAATTTCTCATTGTTCTAAAATTAAAAGCTCTGAGAATTAATACCTTTATGCATAATTTAAAAGAAAATAAATTATCCATGCAATCAAGGAATGCATAAACTAACACAGTCTTGAATTTATGCTTATATATTTTTAGATTACACACACTTGAGCTTACCTTTAATTTGAAGCATTTCTGCAGTTCTAAAGAAATCTTGCATACAGTCTTTTGAAACAACCACTTCACCATTATAAACGAACTTCAATATGGCAGCTAATTCCTCACTAGAAACACCATTCAGAAATATCACTGGGTATTGGTGTTCAGCCACTTTTGACAATGTTTCATAGAAATAAGCACTACACGCTGATAAAATGACTCTATGAGCAGGGAAAATTCTTCCCTCGCTACAGAGGACCACATCAGTGAATATGTCCTGTCTCCAAAGTTCTTCAACAACATGTACAAAATTTTGTCTATGATTATTCCATTTTAAGACAAAATCCTCTGAGGATGCAACAGGAGCAGCCATTGCAAGGTCACATGTTCTGTATTGTGTAATCTGTAAACAGAATAAACATTGATTATTCAATCACTTACTCAAAGAGAACAGAACTTATCTTGTTTATATACATATTTGCAATTTTTCAATAGATACTTTTTGTAACAACTGAGATAGGATCACTTGGCTACAGTAGCCTAGGTTAAAAGGTCCATTACTGAAATGCAAAAAAAAAGTCAAATACACACAAAAAGCATAATTTGAAACTGAAACAACCAAAAATTATCATAAATGGGAAAGGATCTAACACCCCCATCCCTCCCCTACTCATAATGTTCAGGTGGCTGTTTGTACTTAACTAAAAATTATAAAAGTCAAACTATTTCATGTCTTTTTTCTTATACATCAATAGGATACTAATATGAATCCAAATTGAGAATAGTGTTTTAACAAAAAAATCAAGACATATCCCTGAATTTTGAAACAATTTCAATGTAATCCAGCTAGTCGAAAAACAACTATTCATCTTTGTCTAAAATAAAGCTATTACTTAAACTCTCCAAATCTGGACAACCAAAGTTGCATACAGTGGTAATCCTTCTTCTTCTTCCAAAAACAGTACCTGGAATCTACAATAGACTACTTTCGGCTTCTTCTAAATGCACTGGCTATTTTCTTTTTTTTTGCCATCAACACAATTAATATACATTTACATATATATTTTTTCTCTCTTTTCTTTCTACAATTGTTAAGGAACATAATATTCTTGGTTTTCATATAACAAAAACATTAACACAGAACAAAAGGAAAATTAGTAAGGAAGGAATCAGATGAATTGTGGGAAGTATGAGTACTCGAGTTGCCTCAGCAATTTAAGGCCTGTAAGCCGGCTCAGCTTTTGCTACTCACTCTCGCTCTCTTCTGCACTCATTTCGCTCTCTTCAAACAATATTATTATCCACGAGAAAATCAATTATGCTTTTGTACAAGTATCTTTCATCTGCTGCATTATCCCTACCAAATAGCAACATTAAAACTTAAAACGAACAGCAATTATTCTGTATATGAAAGGAGCTGTCCCCTCCTCAATGCTTTACTCTTTACACTAAAGTTTTTACTGTATTAAAAAGTAGAATGGTGAAAAAGAGTCAAAGTTTAGCATAAAGAGAGGCGTTGAGGAGGGGACAGCCCCTTTCATATATGGAATAATTGCTGTTTGTTGTTTCAATGTTGCTCCTTACTTTCAGTTTAAAAAAACTTGTCTTTTATTTAATTCCTGAACGTTTTTCAACTAATAAAGGTTCGATTTTGGCTCACTGTGCACGAAAAATTAAAACACAATTTGCATATTAATTTTGGCAGATTTATTCTGGATATGAAGAGTCGCCTCCTCCTCAATACCTTGCTCTTTACACTAAAGCTGCTAGCACCTTTAAAAAAGCTTCCTATTCTAATTAAACAGCCCTTGTGTTTCAATTTTAGTAAACAGTCAAACTTTAGTGTAAAGAATAAGGTATTGAGGAGGGGGCAAACCTTCATATATGGCATAATTTCTGTTTGTTTTTCAAATAATGCCGGTAAATCTGGCTCACTTTCTATGAAATATACCCCTCCCCCTCACAGAAAACTCATCCGTGGAAATTTGCAAACACGCACAATAACCCTATTGTGCGGCGGCATGAACAAATCATCGGCGGCGCGCCGGTGGTGCACCACCACTGCTATTTTTGCCCCCGCGGCCGCCGGCCTTCCCTTATTGGCGCGGCGCCGGGGTCTAGATGAAAGTATTATCGGAAAGTCTGGTTTTTATATTCAGTGAATAACTTGGGGCCTGAGAAAAGAATAACTTGACTTCTTATCCATTATAAGCTCAGTGCATACTTGAACAGGATTAAACGTCCATTTTGGAGGCTGAAGATGTAAAATGCAACTCACTGCATCACTAACCAGTTGGAAACTAGTTCAGTGAAAAGAATCCAAGAGTGGATATGCCAGCTATTATTCATTGAACAATTATTACCAAAAGCTTTTGAAAAAAAAACCTCTAGCCTTGAAAAAGAAGTCTATAGCATCTCCTTGGTTGTAGCTTTGCCCATCAGATTCACACCTGGGCTTTCACTAAACTGGGGCAGGATGTTCCAATTTCTCATTGTTCTAAAATTAAAAGCTCTGAGAATTAATACCTTTATGCATAATTTAAAAGAAAATAAATTATCCATGCACTCAAGGAATGCATAAACTAACACAGTCTTGAATTTATGCTTATATTTTTTTAGATTACACACACTTGAGCTTACCTTTAATTTGAAGCATTTCTGCAGTTCTAAAGAAATCTTGCATACAGTCTTTTGAAACAACGACTTCACCATTATAAACAAACTTCAATATGGCAGCTAATTCCTCACTAGAAACACCATTCAGAAATATCACTGGGTATTGGTGTTCAGTATTTCTGTGTAATACTTGATTACCAGTATATTCCTCTTTTCTTGCACTAACAGCATACCAGTTAGTACCTGGACTGTATGACTTGGGGTATGGTTGTGAAAACCAAAGGCTATTTTATTGCTATGTTTTGGAGGGTTTCCAACTTTGCTAATCTTGTTTCGCAGTATTCTCTGTATGCTTCAATACATATACTCAATCTTTGACCAGCTAAAGCTTTTGTAAAAATCAAGCAGTACTGTCAGTGAGCTGGCCCATTTAGTAGTAGCTAAACGTTTTAAAAGAATTAGCCTTTTCATGCAAGATGTTTTAACAAAATCAATATGGTTTTTCCAAGTCAAACCATAGTCCAAATGGATACCAAGAGGTTTGGAAGAAGGGTCATAATGAATTTCAGTTCCATTTATCCACATTTTGGGAGGGACAAATCATTTTCTTTTTGTAAAATATGGCTGCCTTAGTCTTTGATATTGATACCAAAAGAGAATAAGTCATAAAAGCCCATAGCTCTTTCATTATTTGGTTAAATTCCATTGTCATATCATTTGTATTGGACCTAGAGCTCCAAATCAAAAGATCGTCAACAAACTCTCTTTGCAAACATTATCAGAGCTGAACTTTAAATCCGACAGAAACAAAGTAAGTGATGACTAGGGCTAAGTGATGACCCCTGCAGGAGTCCTTTATGCACTGGATAGACAAGAGTAATCTCTATGAACTCTAACTTTATGCCCGTTTAATTATCTAAAATTCGATAACCACCTCTGGAAAGTCCATATATTTAAGAGTTGTGCAGAGTAAAGCTTCATCAATATCCTTAAACTCTCAATTAACCACTTATTATTTTATCAAATACAAGTTGATAGCTGTTAAATCATTCAATGCTATATTAAAGCCCTTGTTTTTAATTGTTATTACTTTTTCAAGGTAACTGTGCATCCTAACTGACTTGTATGCAATTGTTGGTTAACCTAATTGTCACAGTAGCCCAGCAGCTATTAGGCTTAGGGGATGGAACCTTGGTATTTCTTTTGACTATTTTTGCAGTAAAGAGATTTGCTCAAATTATTTAATTCTTCTTCTTCTATTTAACAGCAGACGGGCTTTTCAATGATACTATTTAGCCCTTTTCCTTTTGCTTCACTCTGTGGGCTACAGAGCTACGGGCTTGATTGCCTTATATTTATTAGATAATTTCAGATATCTTTCAGTAGATCTTTCGACTCTAGGAGTTCAATTATGAGTTGATAGATGTCGATTTCTATGCTCTGTGTGCAGGTATAGTTGGCTAGGCTATTGGCTGATAGTGAGATTTTGTAGTGTTTGAAGCATTTTAACAGTTTACAAAGCAAGGTATGTTGTGCAGACGTCAGCATATTACATTCGAATAGGCAATGGTCAATTGTTTCATTATTCATATTATAATGCCTGCAAAGAGGGGACAGGGGAATTGAACCACTTGAATTAGAAAACTTATACGAGAATGCAAGAAAATTTAGTCCATTTGTTCCAGAACGAATTCTATGATAAATTTTAGAAAGATACTTATTGGAAAAGGGGGAAAGGATAGGATTAATCTTATTAAAATTAATATCTGATAGCCTCCATCGGTAAATGTCTCTAATGGGGATTGGTCTCCCACTTGGTTGGTCAGTATTTATAGCATTTTTTGCTATTTCATCAACCTGATGATTACCACTTATGCCAGAGAGGCTAGGAATATACTGAAAATAAGTTCTTAGGCCACTTGAAGCAAGATTATCTATTTAATTAATTTAATGATTCTATTTGTTCAAAATTTAACAGCTTTCTTCAATAAAATGACAGTATTTTTACCAGGTCTTTTTAACACTTAACACAAGGCAAAAATCAGAAAAGAAAAGAAGAAATGTGCTACTGAATTCTCTATTCACAGGTCTTTTGAAATATAGCAGTCTCTGCTTTAGTAATTGTATCCAGTCGCCCTTCCTTGTTGGCCAGGTATGGCCAAAGGCTATTTATAAGGCTTCACAAGGAAACGATATGACGTATTGGCGTTTTACATCTCCTCTTTTGAAGGAAATATTTTAACAATAAGATAACAAACAAGTCAATTTTCTATTTGATATTCTCTGGACATCATATTCATTGTTTAGACCAAAGTGCACCAACCCCTCACCTCTGAAAGTCTTACTTTATAATATGCAGCAAGTTTTAATTGATCAGACTTTAACAACAGTGGAATTAATTCACAAAATATTGGAGGGGAAGGTGCAAAAGTATATTGCTAAATCTAGGATTGGCAATATTGTTGTTTTTTTTCAATTCTTTACTGAAAATAACATAAAAAGCTATTTTCACTTAAAATACCCAAACAAGAGCTATATTTCAAAACCAAGGGGGAGCAGCTCCCCCTACCCTGCTTCCTGATTGACACCACTGTTTCATCATCCTTTCTATTTTCATCCATTAAGATATCTACTTCACACTACCTTGTTAGTCTTCTTGACACCATTCTTAAAATGCTTGAAAGCACTTGGCTGAATATTGCATTAAAAAAGGTTTCAACCTAATTGACCACATTATCCCTGTAAAAAAAACAACAAAAAAACTGCTGACAGAGTTTCAAGTGATTCCCTTTCTAGCTAAAATTGTTGCCTCCTTTTTAACAGGTCGTCCTCAAATGCTGAAATATAATACTGTTT
>JAQQPU010001162.1:568-36042 GCA_029168905.1 Artemia sp. Kazakhstan ARC1039 | reverse complement strand
CTCCTTTTTAACAGGTCGTCCTCAAATGCTGAAATATAATACTGTTTATTCTGATCCTCTTCCTATCTTTTGTGGGGTCCCCCAGGAAACCCTGATGGGTCCCATTTTATTTTTTATAATGATTAATAGCCTCATGACTGACCACACAGATTGATGGAAGTATTTGGATGACCTGTCTGCACCTGAGGTTTGTCAACAAAATATTAAAAGCTCAATTATGACATAGCTTGAAAATGTCGCACAGGAAGCTTATTTGTCAAAGATGAAAGTTAACCCTAATAAATCATCAATTATGCCAGTTAATTTTTTCTAATCATCCCCATCTTTCACAAACCCCATTCCTCCCAAAATCTCTGTAACATGCAATAAATTACTTGGGGTGACAATTACTGCTGACTTGAAGCGGGATGCATATGTTCAAATCCCTGAAGAAGCTCCCTCTTCTATAACTTTTGATAAAATTCCCTTGCCTCCCTAAGGAACTTCGCCAACTTTATTGTTCACAGCCTATGTTGGAGTTTACTTGTCCAGTGAGGCATTTCAGTTTTTCTTCAGAGTATATTTATAAGATTGAAAATATCCAAAACGAAGCACTTAGAATCATAAATGGTGAAGGGAAGGTTCCATATCATTATCTACTAGGTAAGTTTGAGCTCACCATGTTTGCCAAGAGAAGGAACCTCCTGTGCCTTTGTTTTGGTACCAAAACCTGGTTTCTTCCTCAGTTACGTTCCATCAACCCCAAACCCTACCTTCCCGCCCACAACAGACTATCATATATAAAATCCCGAAAAGTGCCCAAATTGACTCCCATCCCCACTAAACATGAAATATATCACAAAAGTTTTGTTCCAAGTTTTGTTGAACTGCATAATAGCTAGGACAACTAGTCATTAACTTTATAGTTATCTAATTTATTTTGTTCTTTTGGACTTTTTGACTCATCTTATTTATGTATTTTGTACAATGTAGCCTATTATGTTTGAAATGAAGGGCAAATTCTTTTGATATATATACTAGTGCTATTCCTGATGTAAAATGCAAATTCGGCAACAATTCTGTGAAAGAAAATTTTAAAATCAATTATATTTTATAGATCATAGAACAACATGATTCCATTCAAATTATTTAAAATTTGTGTTAAGAATACAATGATATATGAAACATTCAACATTCTATCCATCTGGTGTCTATATGTCATATTAATACATAGTGGAGCATGTATCAGGCATCATAAATTAATACATGAATTAAGCAAAACAGTAAATCTTGTTAATAAAATTTGGAAAACAACACAATATCCCTTTCTATATGTATGGATAAAGTGTATCAATGTACTATATTGATAGGGCATTTATAAGGCCTTTCATACTCTGCAATTTTAGTGGTTGAAACAAAACTATGCTATCAGAAAATGATTTAAAAATTTGGATGAAAGATGAAAATCTTCATAATACAAATTTCTGCATATCAGAAAGTAAGAATTTAATAAGCAGTTTTTTCATTAGTTTTGTATACATTGGAGAAAGCTTATACCAGTCTTAAAGGATACCAACAAGGCTCAGTTTCCTCACCCTGTTCTTTTCAACAATTATGTTCTGGAGGCTCATGACCTCTTCCTTGATATTAATATCTATCAATCTACTCTTATTGTGTTGCATGGATGACATCTTGTATGTCAGTTGTATGCTGCAGCAGATCAGTGAAACATTCAAAGTTGCTCAGGATTAACACCTCAAGAATAGGCTTCAGTTCGGCTCCCCTACATAACAGGCTCCCCTGCTAGCAGTTAAGTCTACCAAATTTGGGCATCTTATGCCTCTATTAATACATACAAATTCCATTTCGACGTTATCTACTCACCAGCCTTTACAATGCACTGGCCCTCCCTCATATCTTACGCCCATTATTTAGAATCCTCACAAAATCAGACATACCTAAAATCCATTCATATTGATTTTCCATTTTGCAAATATCTACTAATTTACCAATTTGGCAATGAAATGCTCTATTAGTTCCAAAATATGAAATTACTACATGATCAATAATTTTATGTATGTCTGAATTTTTTCTTGAAAACAGCTCCATATTTTTGGGGAAATTTTGTATCCTTGGATATTCTTGCCTAAAAACGATCTAGACAGGTCAAAAGTTTGAGAAAAATTAATTTTGCGAAAAAAAAAATTACGTGAGTGATGTCATTTTTAAATATATCAGCATTGCAACAATGCTGTCACACATATGTGGAAAAATTGATGATTTTTATGCATAAAAGAGCAAAAACTGCTTAAAGAGCAAAAACTGGTAATGCAAAAATATTTGTATATGTTTTAACAAGGTATTCCAACAAATCAAAAACTTGAAAAAGAAAACCAAAAGTTTGAAGCTTAGGAGACGATCAGTATTAGAAATCGGACTTACTTCAATAATCAAATATATTTGAAAAACAGAAGTATGAAAAGACATTAAATTGCTTGAAGAGCAAAAAAAAAACTGGTATAGTAATTGCAAAAATATTTGTATATATTTTAACAAGGGATTACAAAAATTCAAAAACCATAAAAAGGAAAACCAAAAGTTTGAAGCTTAGTAGACAATCAGTGTTAGAAATTGGACACACTTCAATAATCAAATATCTATGAAAATATTGAAGTATGATTAAATTTGCAATGGGTAAAAATCAACAGCCTGGACCCTTAAATGAGACAATTGTTATACATGACAATTTGTTGGAAGAAAAGAAAGTTTATGTTCCACCACCTGTACAATTAACGAATCTACAACCTGGACCATCATGTAATACTATACTAATAAGGGCAGTTAAGCAAAGGGCATTGGCAAAGTGTCTGATAAGGGGTTGGACTTGCCCAAGTTATCCCTAAACCAATAAATGATTCGTTTTTTTATAGGATACATATAAAAGGGAGTTGAAACACCATCATTAAAAACGATAAATAAAAGTTCAAATACCATAAAGAAAAAAAAACGAGCAAAAATGGAGTTTTTAAAGGCCAAATGAAAATGCTGAAAAAAAAACACAACAAAGCAAATATTTCGAGGGGACAAACGCCTCTCTTCTTGAGCGCGAAACGAAAAAATATAATCAATGTGATTGCCAAAGAACAAACCAAAAAGTAAAACGCAGAAAGCCAATGTGAATGTGAAAAAAAAAACAATGACAAAAAAACAAAATTAAAAGATGAACAAAAATCAATAAAAGCCAAAAAATTGTAAGAATTAAAACCAACTACCTAACAACAATAAAAGTGAGTCATTCGCCAATATAGTTGTGTTGGCCTCATGCAGTTTGGTGCTGTGGTGAGTTGTTAGTAGTAGTGGTAGTATTTATGTTTGAATATGTTGGTGTTGTATTTGCTTTATTGGATTTTGTTGTAACTTCTATGTTCTTTTCTTCTTCATTTTTTTTAATAATGTAGATAATTTTGGAGACCACCCTGCCTTTTCATGACAATAAATGAAAGTTCAAATAGGGATAAAATACTTTTAATAGACAGTGTTTCACAAACAGTGATAGAGATTATCTACTAAAAATTATTCATCTATAAACTATTGTTTATAATTGTTTTAGTTTAGTTTTACTACTGATGATGGTCACTGCATATGTGACCAAATTATCTGGTATTTTTTGTCAAAATCTATCACCATTTGTGAAACACAGTCTACTAAAAGGATTTTATCCATATTTGAACTTTGATAATTTCTTAGACCACATTGGCTTGACATAACATAAAGAAAGAAAAACAAGCAAAAATGGGGTTTTTAAAGGCCAAATGAAAATACTGAAAAAACACAACAAAGCAAATATTTTGAGGGGACAAACGCCTCTCTTCTTCAGCGCAAAACGAAAAATATAATTAATGCAAGTACTGAAGAATATACCAACAAATAAAACGCGGAAAGTCAATGTGAATGTGAAAAAAAAACAATGAAAAAAAAAATAAAAATTAAAGATGAATAAAAATCAATAAAAGCCAAAAAATTGTAAGAATTAAAACCAAATACCTAACAACAACAAAAGTTATTTGCTAGCATCCATTGATGGCAGTTCAATTTTGAATTTCTTTGCAAATCTTGGATATTGGTGAATGACTCACTTTTATTATTGTTAAGTATTTGGTTTAAATTCTTTAAATTTTTTGGCTTTTATTTTTTATTCATCTTTCAATTTCTTGTTTTTTTTTCACATTCACATTGACTTTCCACGTTTTATTTGTTGGTTTGCTCTTTGGCACTTGCATTGATTATATTTTTTCGTTTCAGCACTGAAGAAGAGTGGTGTTTGTCCCCTCGAAATATTCACTTTGTTGTGTTTTTTTCAGTATTTTCATTTGGCCTTTAAAAACCCCATTTTTGCTCGTTTTTCTTTCTTTATGGTATTTGAACTTTTATTTATAATTTTTAATGATGGTGTTTCAACTCCCTTTTAGATGTAGCCTATAAAAAACCGAATCATTTATTGGTTTAGGGTGAACTTGGGTAAGTCCAACCCCTTATCTAGTTTTTTTTAGCTTAATTTGGTTCCAAAATTGTTTTGGAGTTTCTGGCACAATAAAAACTGTTTGAAGTTGTTCTTGGTCATACTAGTAGTATTCTTCACAATCCAGAAAGATTGCAAGTTTTGTTGTTTCCATGAACTATTGCACCAAAGTAACCCATCTTAGGGAGGTCAAACTTACCCCCTATTCTGGGGTAAATCTAACACCCCTAGGTAAATACTATTTTTGCAGAGATCAAAATTATGTGACAGTAAGAGATGATAAAGGATGCTTCTATATACAGAAATACCATGCAAAACAAAAATTCATTAATAGTTTTCATGTACTACAGCAGATGACAGGTTTTCTGCTTGCAATGGGGTAATTCTGACAGTCAGTCCTACCCTGTACATAGAAGAAGTATCTGAGAATGACATTTTTCCAAATTTGTATTGTAAATATAAAAAAGGTACCACAAGACTTCAAACAATAGGGAAAAAGTCGTAATTCCAATTGGTATCAGAAAAAAAATTTCTTTTTTTTAGTTGAAAAGAGGGGGTTTTATCAAAAAAATAATTTCAATTTGTATCAGAGGGAGTTGAGAAAGCAAACTTTTGATCACTTGTAGGCTATAGGAGTGTCTTTCTTGTACAGGTTGATGACATGTGGAATTTGGAATGATGGTAGAGTAAAGGGACCAGCTCCAGAATGCTCCAATGGTCTGGTGAAAATGCATTCTTCAACTTCTTCAATTTTGCCTTTTTGGGACCAGTCATATGAATTATTGGCTAAGCTCAGACAGCAAAGATGTTTTATGCAAACAAGGTTTTGGTCAAGAAAATCAACCACCCTTCTAATATACAAGCCTTGTTGATAATGTTTGCTATCATATGCTACAGCATAGCACTCAATTAGCTGTGTTTTTAGCTTCTTTTCCTCCTCTTCTTCATTCTCACTGCCAATGGTGTAACAGATGCCCATCTGGTCAGTTTTCGAACCCAGTAAGACATCAGAGTCTTCACTTAAAAGATCCTCTTTTTTTCAGTTTTGGCTTGAGCATATTCTCTTTAATTTCTCATTTTTGTTCTCAAGCTTTTCCTCTTTTTTTTCCTTTCTCTATTTGTTCAAGCCCTCTCAGAGCCTCTATAGATGTGAGTACCTCGGCTTCCTGAGCAATTCCCTGCCTACCAGATGTCCCAGGTGTTGAGGCATCAAGAGAAGAGCACTGGGCTGAGAAAAAAGAGATTCTTCAAATGATTTCTCATGCAAATGAATCTTATTTAAACTAACCAAAATTGAACTGATTTGTTGCAGCATTCACTGTGGTTGTTGCTCTTGTTAAATTCCAAGTCTCCAATGTCTTTGTCTCAACACATTGTTTTAACTTGGCTGGATACTGTGCCTTTGCAATCATGTTGCAGTTGATACATGCTGGAATTGCAGAATCATAAATTCCTGTCATTTAAAATGATTTTCAATCAGTGAAGGGGTAAGGTAAGTCTCCTAGATCTGACATAAAATTTTCATGAGCCCTTCTTTTAGTAAGAAGTCACATGGGAAAAATATGCATCTGGTCTTTTATGGGTAATCATGAACATTAATATTAATAGAAAACTGATTTTCTTATGATTCTAAAAATGCAACTTTTATTTCTTGACATTTATTCTATAAATCACAAATATTAAACATATCTTTTTCTTTTCAATTGACTGTAAAAACAGAGACCACATTTTTAATTTATGTTGACAAATTATTGGTGAAAATTTGACCAAGAAGGCAGGGCCCTTGTTACTACCCTCACATTGCATCATGATGTAGTAAACTGGGGATCGTCCAGAAGCCCATCTCTATTTTTCTGGAATGCCAAAGAAGTGGTCTTTTCCCAAAAGAGGTCTTTTACCCTAGCCAAACCTTAAGTATCAGTCAATCCTAAACATCAGAATGTATATACATCATGTCCAGAATTAGGAGCCTGTTGTCCATGTTTAGGAGAGATAGCCTACATTTTGATCAAGATAAGGCACTTTCTCAGCACTAGGGGTAAAACCCTAATAGTTACTGACTTGACAATGACCCCTCCCCCTAATGAAGCCCTAAATAATATATTTCCTCATTATTTTTCATTGCTAGAATAATCATATTCTTCTAATATTTATTTGTAGGCTATTCTGTAAATTTCTAGTGGGCCATATAATTTAGCTTGGATGAAAGTGAAAACATCATTTGATGCCCTTTTTATGCTCTTTTATAATTCAATAATTGCTTCTGGGACTAGTTGCATCTTAAACTAGGAGCCCTTAAAGGGTTCCCAAAGACATTTCTTTTTTGTAACCACATGAAGAAGTTTCAAAACTAGTTAAGTTATTGAAAAGTGGTTAAAAACATATCAGTAATTTAAGAATAAGTTTTTCAAGAGTAACATATTCCAAAAATACTTATTAACAATTCAAACCTCATTTATTAGGCAGCTAAAATATAAACTGTTTTCCTACCATTTCAAGTTTTTCAAATGCCATATACAACAACAGCACTGAATTTTGTGAATCAAAACTTTGCTGTCAACAATTAAGGGTATATATTTGAACATTAGGGGGAGGGGCAAAGTTCATGGTAAATTTGCAGTGGACCATATAATTTAGCTAGGATAAAAGTGAAACATCATTTGATGGTCTTTTTATGCTCTTTCATAATTCATATAAAATACCTTTGGGGTCCCTTTAAGGGCTTAAGATGCAATTATTGAATTATGAAAGAGCATAAAAAGACATCAAATGATGTTTCCACTTTCATCCTAGCTAAACTATATGGCCTACTAGAAATTTACTGGCTATTCTTGATAGGGTAAAAAAATAGCATCCAATTGAGCAAAATTGTGTAAAACTAAAACTCACATCTTGTTACCAAAGAGGAATTGAGAAGAATTGTATATATTAATGAATAGCTAAAAATCTAAACTATGCATCAATATGGTTATCATTAAAATTATTTAAGATCAAACACTTGGAATTAATAGTTTATTGACTTATCCACAGGTAGGGGCATCCCAAAACTCATTTCATTGGGGGGGGGGCAATCTTTGTAAATTTTACTGAATCAATACCTGATTTATGCTGAATTTTTGGCAGAAATCAAGAATTTTGCTAAACTTAAGGCAATTTTGCAAAATTTCTGCCAACATTTCCACCTTCTGCAAAAATTTTACTGAATGCCAAAACTGTTGGAGGGGCAGTGTACCCCCCCCCCCCTCAGGACATACCCTGCAGGGACCTCTTTTTGGAAATACCAATTATCCTATTTTGATGTACATATCCTTTTAGTGTTTCATTTTCATTCACATATTAACAGAAAGCTGATTTTCTTCTGATTCAAGAAATGTAACTTTTATTGCTTGATATTTATTCTATAATTCACAAATATTAAATATAATTTTTATTCAATTGCTTCTAAAAACAGAGACCACATTTTTAATTTATGTTGACAAATTATTGGTGAAAATTTGACCAAGAAGGCAGGGCCCTTGTTACTACCCTCACATTGCATCATGATGTAGTAAATTGGGGGTGGTCCAGAAGCCCAGCTCTATTTTTCTGGAATGCCAAAGAAAAGTGGTCTTTTACCCTAGTCTAAGCTAGGTTTTGGTCATAACATTTTGTTATTATAGGCAATTAGATCTTTCATAGAAGCTCTTGTTTCAAAAATCTAATAAGTAGTTTTTTAAACTATAGGACAATCTATGGACATGTTCTAATCTTGATTCAAATGTTTCTTTTATTACATGAGCAACAGGCTTCTAACCTTGGATTTTTTATAGGTTTACAGGGTTTTTATAGGTTTACAGGGTTTTTTTATGACTGTTTATTATGATTAAGCTAGGCTTAGTTGGGATTGGCTCATTATAATCTTGAAAAACATTATTATCCAACATTTACTTTTAGATATAAGCTACTAGTCTACAGCATAGCCTGTTTAAACATAACAATCCTGCTTTAAACTACTTGGCTTAAATTAAATCTATCCTAGACTGATTCTTTCAATAATTTAGATAGCCTACTTAGGCTAAGTAGACTATATCTAGGCCTACTTATAACTTTAAGATCCTAGGCTTTGTCTAAGATCAGACTTTACTTGCCAAGATTCAGCTCATGTTTTAAATCTGCATCCAAGATTAGGGTCTCCTATTGACTATTATTGCACTTAAAATATTCAGCATTCCTAGAACATTCCAGCTCATTAAATTCTTACTAAGAAAACTTGGACAAATTCAATCGTGAAATAATCCACTTTTCATGTGGTACAATATAGTGGATTATATTGGAATTATATTTGGGTAAAAATTTGGGTATTTGAACCTCCTATTTCTTTACCCCTTCCAGAAAAAACTCTGTAATCACTCCTTCAATTAACTTAAAGGCATTCCCTGAAATAAATGGATGGATGTGAATGTCCCTTTTGATTGGTCCCACAGGAAATGTTTGATGAAAAGCCTTGAAATGCTCTAGAATTGTGATATTTAAATCTGAATTTTCTTTACAAATATCAAACCCCTTCCTCTACCAGGAAAAAATCCTCAAGTCAGCCCTTAAAATTTGGTCTTGCATAAAGGCCATTATATCAGTTTGTTTTATTGTTGTTCACTTTGGCAATGGTTTTGGACTAATAAGAGTACACTCGGTTAAGATACATCTGATTTATCAAAATTTGATGATTTAAGAAACTTGGGTTTTATGTTTGGTTAATAAGAATGCACTCAGTTAAGAAACAGCTGATATATTAAAAACTATTTGGTCATTTAAGAAACTACGGGTTTTACGATTGATTAATAAGAATACACACGGTTAAGATACATCTGATTTATTAAAAAAATTTGATTATTTAAGAAACTTGGGTTTTATATCTGGGAAATAAGAATATACTTGATTAGGATACATCAGATCTATTAAAAAAATAAATGACCAATTCAAAAACTTGTGTTTTATTTTTGACTAATGAGGCTACACTCTGTTAAGATACATCTGATTTATTAAAAAATTGGGGTACAAGCCAATTATATTATGCAGTAATTTAGCTGATGAAGTGGTGATGAGCAGTCTGATTACTGGGTGCCTTACCCTATTTAATCTTGGTAAATATCTACCAAATCATATTAGGCTATTGAGTTAGGAATAAAGTGAATACACCATTTAATGCCTTTCTTATGCTGATTACAAATATAATAAGCATTTCTATCGGAAATGAATTTCAGCCGCCCTCCCCCCTAGCCTATATATACCTAAGCCTGAATTTGCATATATAGGGGGGGGGCTGAAATTCATTACTAGAAATGCTTATTGTATTCGTAATCAGCATAAAAAAAGGCATCGAATGGTGGATTCACTTTAGTTCTAACTCAATAATATTATTTGGTAGATATTTACTTCAATCTCAACAGTCATTCTAGTCACTGGTATTTTAAATAGAGCCTAGGTTATGTCACAAAGAAACATACAAAGGAACTACCATTAAGCTACCCAGTACAACTCATGAGCTACCTTAGTCAAAGGAAGTGTGAAACGGTAGTATCATTGGTGAATATCTCAAAATTTAATGCTTACAGTGTTATTTTGTATTTTTGTTGTCAAATCTTGTTTACAATTTAATAATGATGTTGATGCTAAGCTTGTAAAACGCTAGATGGCCGTTCAGAGCTTCGCTTCATGAATTTTATTGGTGAGATAATTATCACAAGCTACATCAAACGACTATCACAAGTCAATAAAGCTAATTCTACTTCCCAGGTTAAACAACGTTAAAGCATAAGGCTATTCAAACAGAAGATACAATAAGATACGAAAGGTACAAAAAATTAATATAACAACTCACCGCAGCACCAAGTCGCCTGAGGCCAACACAGCTATGCACGCTCTTCCTCCACCCCAATCTATTCAAAACCTCCCTTTTTACACCCACCCACGAAGTTCCTACTTCCTTTAAATCTTTCTTTATGACGTCCTCCCACCCCAGACGGGGACGACCTGCTTTCCGTTTAGCCCTAGACGGTTGGCCAAAAAGAACAATCTTCGGCAATCTGTCATCCTTCATCCGCACAATGTGCCCTAGCCACCAAAACCTTTCTTTCATTATAGCCCTAGAGAGCGGTATTGAACCACATTTTTCGTATAGCCTATTGTTTGAAATACGGTCAGTCAGCCGGGGACCCAGAACAATCCTTAAGCAATTTCACTGGAAAACATTTAGCAAACCCTTATCCGCTTTTCGGAGCGTCCGTGCTTTAGAGCCATATTTCGGTGTAGAGTTGAGAAGATATGTGATCCCCGTCATGCACTGGTATCCGGGATCATTGCTTTTCCTGAAATCATTTCAATGAATTAAAGAACATGAAAATTGGAACTTGGAATGTTACGACATTAAAAAATGACTATCGTTTACTCAGGCGGGAAGGATGGGGTACATAGACAGGGAGTAGGGCTCATGATGAATAAGGAAGCTGCTAAGTCTTGTTTAGGCTGGGAAGGTATTAATAATAGAATACTAATTGCTCATTTTATGACTAGAAAGTTCAGGGTATCAGTTATAGTAGTATACGCCCCTGTAGAACCGACTGACGGAGATACTAGTGACTCAGATGAATTATACTTACAGTTACAGGAGCAAATAAACAAGGTCCCAGGTAGAAATAAGATGTTATTACTGGATTTTAACGCCCAGATTGGTAGAAATAGGGATAGATGGTATCCCAGCCTAGGTAAATTTGGTGTAGTGAAAGAAAACAATAATGGATACAGACTTTTGCAATTTTGTAGGTATAACAATCTAGTTATAACCAATACGGTGTTAGGTCATAAAATGGCTCATAAGCAAACCTTATTGATTATGTTGTAGTAAACCGAATACTGGCAGGATCAATACAAGATACTAGGGTATATAGCAGTGCTGTTATTGATGTTAAAAGTAAAGATCACCATCTAGTAGTTTCAAGGGTTAATTTAAAGCTGAAATAACGGAAGGGTAACTACCTCCCGGGAAGTTATGATGTTGGTAGACTCCAGGATGAGAATTTCAGAGAAACTTTCCAGGAACAGTTGAATACTAAACTTGAGAGTTTAAAATTTGATAATGGGGAAGATGGTTGGAATAATTTTAGAAAAATAATTTGTGAAGTTGCTGAAGGTGTATTAGGGAAGAAAGGTAGAACTGCAGCTAAGAATATTAGTGAAAAAGCTTTATGTTTAATAGAAAGGAGAAAGAACTTGTACAAGAATTATCTGAGTGATAGATCGTATGAAAACAAAAGAAATGTAAAGAAAGTGGAGAAAGCATTAAAGTATGAACTAAGGAGGTGTGAAGTGGAGGCCATGGATAAAATTGCCGAGGATTTGGAAGATGCAGCTAGATGGCATAATAGTAAAATACAGTACTGGCACGTTAACAAATTTAGAGGGAGTAGTCAATCCGGACTTGTCCCAGTTAAAGATAGGAATGGGGTCACAATTAGCGATAAGGAAAAAACTAAAGCGAGATGGGCCGAACATTTTGAGAATTTGCTTAACCGAGATAGAGTTGCAGGAAAAAATATAGAGGAAAATGAAAAAGTTTGTGATACCTTGGATGTGAAGGAAGATTTGTTTTGTGAGGAGGAATTAGCAACAGTACTAAAAGGATTAAAGAATAATAAGGCTCCAGGTGCTGATAGGGTGGTAAATGAGTTTCTTAAATATGGTGGCTCTGAGGTTAGGAATAAGTTATTGAAAATTATGAATATGATTTTTGAAAAAGGGGAAGTACCTAACGATTTTAGGAAAACTTTAATTAAGCCACTTTATAAGAAAAGTGATAAAAGTGAGTGTGGTAATTATCGAGGCATTAGTCTGGTCTCTGTAGGTAGCAAATTGCTTAGTAATATGATACTTTTTAGACTGAGAGTTGCCGTAGACAAAGTTTTAAGAGAAGAGCAGTGCGGTTTTAGAAAAGGTAGAGGATGTGTCGACCAAATTTTCACTCTTAGGTTAATAATTGAGAAGTGCCTGAGTTTTCAAACACCTTTGGTCCTCAGTTTTATAGATTATGAGGAAGCGTTCGATTCTGTTGATAGAAGAGCTTTAGTAAAGGTTTTGTTCTTGTATGGTATACCAGACAAATACATTAAAGTAATTAGTGCTATGTACGAGAATAACACTGCTGCGGTTAAAGTAGGAAATGAGGTTAGCAGCTGGTTGTGTATTAAATCAGGAGTTAAGCAAGGTTGTGCTCTATCCCCCTCTATATGGATTATTTTGATGGACTTTGTTTGAAGGAGCACAGGAAAGGCAATGGGAGACCACGGAATCAAATGGGGAGGAAAAAGTCTCCTGGACTTGGATTATGCTGATGATTTAAGCATCCTAGATGAAAGTGTCAGTAAAATGAATGAAGTCTTAGAGGTTTTGCGAGTTCAGGGTGCTAGAATTGGTTTGAAAATTAATGTTAGGAAGACTAAGTTACTAAGGCTAGAAATAAGTGAAGATGAAAAGGTGACGTTGGGTAATGAAAAGATTGATCAGGTGGGCAGCTTCACTTACCTTGGTAGTATTATTAGTAAAGATGGTGGGAGTAGTGAAGATGTTAAAAATAGAATAGCCAAGGCTCAGGGTGTTTTTTCACAGTTAAAAAAAGTCTGGAAGAATAGGAAGATAAGTCTGCAAACCAAGATTAGAGTATTAGAAGCTACAGTGATGACAGTGGTCAAATATGGCTCTGAAGCATGGACGCTCCGAAAGCCGGATGAAGATTTGCTAGATGTTTTCCAAAGAAATTGCTTAAGGATTGTTCCGGGTGCCCGGCTGACTGACCGTATTTCAAACAATAGGCTATACGAAAAATGTGGTTCAATACCGCTCTCTAGGGCTATAATGAAAGAAAGGTTGAGATGGTTAGGGCACGTTGTGCGGATGAAGGATGACAGATTGCCGAAGATTGTTCTTTTTGGCCAACCATCTAGGGCTAAACGGAAAGCAGGTCGCCTCCATTTGGGGTAGGAGGACGTCATAAAGAAAGATTTAAAGGAAATGGGTATTTTGTGGACGGGTATAAAAAGGGAGGCTTTGAATAAATTGGGGTGGAGGAGGAGTGTTTGTAGCTGTGTTGGCCTCAGGTGGCTTGGTCCTGCGGTGAGTTGTTAGTAGTAGTAGTAGTAGTAGTCTGAAGTACCTACCTCCATCCCTTCTCCCTCTAGAGGGTCCTCACCTTTGATGACCTTTAAAAAGCTGTGTGTTATAAAAGTTAAACCTTGCAAAACAGATCTTCTGCTTGAATGGAGCACAATAAAATTGTTTTCAACTTCTCAACTTTACTCATTCCCAATTTCTAAGGTTTTAAAGATATGCAAATACATTTTGAAAAAAAAACTTTGATATGGCTTAAAATTCTACTAAAATAACAGGATTTGTATTTTCATAACTAAAGCCAGAGAAAAATAAAACTGATAACTGAAATTTAAGGTAAAATGTTGTTTTGTTAAAATTTCAATAGGTCAATAGGTTCAAAAGAGGGAGAAAGAGTAATGGTGGGTACTACAAAATACCTTTCCTAGACATACTTTAACCTGTAGACCCATCGCTGAAAGTTTCATTTTCCTCACCAACCAATTTCCAAGATAGCCAAAAGTAGCTAAAGTAGAATTTTACCGAATATTAAGCTAAGAACATTTGAAACGACAAAATGTTTAATGGGTGAAACGATGCAAAAAAACTTAGAAGTTCTTAAAAGTCTCCTTGACAAACAATATTTTGGAGGCACAATATTTGGTCCTCTGATCTTCTTTTTCAAACATAACAGTTGATGGCCATTTTTCTTCCCCTCACCCAATACTCCCGTATATTCTAAGTTTAGCCACCTAAGACTTTCCCAAAATATTACAGGCATGTTATTTTTGTAGCCTGATCACGTATGTTGTCTTTAAGTTTTCTTCATTACTTCACAGTAGATAGATTTTAAGTTCCTGTGGAGCTAGTTGTAAATAGCCTTTTTGATAGAATGGAGCCACGAATTGTTTTTGGTTTCTGAAACCCTAAACACAAAATTTGAAGTCACAAAATTTACAGGACTATTTGAAAAGCTGTTTCAGCTTTTCAGCCTTAGAACTAAACTGTTGAATCGCAAAGTACATTTTAAGTAAAAAAAATAATCTTCAGTCAAAATCTTTGATCAAGCATAGTTTGGGGGACTAAATTTTTGAAAATTTTCTTCTCTACAAGATTTGGGCTCGGTTAAATCAGGGAATTTTCAATCTTTCAAACTGGTGGTCTTTGATGAAGCTGAAGCCATATATCCCCCTGATCTTAAAGTTACACTTGAATACAGACGTATCTTAATTCACCAGTTTATTGAAATAATATTTTAATGATCCGATCCGCAGTAACTGATTTTGTACATCTAGATCGTGTTTAAAAAGAGCTCCGTTTCTTTTGACTTACTTGCCTTGACTTAAAGCGCTTGCTTGGGGAGCGTGGCCAGCGTAGAGGAAACCTAACGTCAGCGCCGTTAGTCGTCTCCAGAGCGCCCTGTTTTGGGCGAGGCCAGGAGCTTCACCGGAGTCAATGCCCCACGCTGTGAGTCGATCATGGATGATATCCACCTATTTCATACGTGGTCTACCTCTGGGGCGTTTCCAGCCGTTTGCAGTTGGATCGAAGTCAAATATAAGTCGGGCAGGTGTTTCAGTGGGTAGGCGAATAAATGGCCGTACCAACGCAGCGAGTGGGACTAAGGCTGTTCGGACGAGGGTGGTAATTTAAAGGACCCGAGTATCTCCATGTTCCGTACCCTGTCGAGCTACCTAACGTGCTTGATTTTGCTGAGGTTTTTGTCTGGACAGCATCTACCTTCATCATCTGCGACTGCGTCAAAGGCCAAGTCTCTGACGAGTACAACACGAAACTTGCTACCGAGGCAGAGTAGATACGAGCTTCCGTGAGACGGCTGATCTGTGGTTTGTGGAATATTGTTCTCAGTAGGTGGCCAAAAACGGCGTTCGCCTTTGCCACCCTTGCTGATATCTCTGCATCTAGATTTCCATTTGAGCAAACAATTGAACTAAGGTTGGTGAACTGCTTGACTATCTCAACATCTTGGCTACATACTTCTATAGTTGTCAGGAGGCTGCATGCTGTCTTGTCCACAGGCAATATTTTGGTCTTGGTCCAAGTGTACATTCAAACCAACTTTTCCTGCAGCAGATGCTAGCGTTTCCAGGGCAGTTTTGATGTCAGTGACATTTTTGCATGCCAATGCAACATCGTCAGCGAAGTCAACATCTGACAGAACTCTTCCAGCAAAATTGATGTCAAACGGATGCACCAGCAGTGTTTTGTTGAGAACACGGTCCATGACATAGTTGAAGAGTTTGGGAGCAGCAGTTTAGCCTTGTCAAACACCATTTCCAATTTGAAAATGTGATGAGAGCTGGCCATTCACAATGACAGCATTTTCGGTCTTTTTGTATAGTTCTTCGAACAGATTGACAATTTTATTAGGTACACCAGCAGATTGAAGGATCAGCCACAGTGACTGTATTCCGACAGTGTCGAAAGTAGATGGAAAGTCGACGAAGGCAATGTATTCCTTCCTTTATACACTAGAGTTTTTTCTATCAGCTGTCTAATTGTATGGATTTGCTCAGTAGTGGACCTACCCGGCATTAATCCAGCTTGCTGGTGGTGACGAAGAGGATGGAGGTACTTTGTTGCCTGCTTGAGGAGCAGCATGGCGAAGACTTTGCCGGGTACTGAAAGCAGGGTTATTCCACGATAGTTATTACATTCTGCTTTACTTCCTTTCCACTGGTAGACTAGCACAGGTAAGCCTGTCTTCCGGTCTGATGGTATCATTTCAGAGTGCCGCACAGTATTAAACAGCACTTGTAGCCAGAGTGTCATGGATGGATCGTCGTTATTAAGGAGTTCTGATGTCGGGCTACATACTCCCGACTCTTTATTGTTCTTCAGTTTTCGTACTGCTGCTTTAATTTCTTCTGCTGAAAATTTAGTACCATCGGGGGCAGGTGTAGCATTGTCAGCAGCAGCAATGATTTGGTCGTCTATTTTGTCAGGTGGCTCTGAATTTAGTAGCTTCTCGAAGTGCTGCTCCCAATGGTGAAGGCACTGTGATTGTTCGTAAACATTTTCGCCATTGGCGCTATGGAGATACAATGTAGTTTGAGTGTTGGACCGAGAGCTCACGATGGATCTTATATGTGGTTCGATGTCTTTTTTTTGGTGGCGTACTTTTTTGTCAATAAATGTCTTACGGTCTTTGTTCAGCATGATGTTTCACTCTTTATTTAATTTGCTATACGCTGTCATGTCCCCGCGAAGGCGGGCTTCCCATCTGTGATCAATAATGGCGAGGGACTCGTTGCTGATCCAGTCTTTTTTCTTACGCTGATTAATTTCAGTAACGCTAGTTGCAGCTGCAAGAGCATTCTCTTTGAAGACCTTCCATACACCTTCACTGTCATCGCACTGCGTATGAACCTCGAACCTGTTGAATATTTCGACCTGATACTGCTAGCCAAAGCGGAGTCTTGCTGGATACGGTAGGTATCAATTTTCCGAGGGGTCTGGCTGGCTTTTGTAGTTTTTAGGCTAAGCCTGATTTTGGCTACAGCAAGACGATGATCGGTGTTCCCATTTTGGGCGCCTCGGTAAGTGCGAAAATTCTGTACAGATGATATCCTTCGCCGGCGTATGAGGATGTAGTTGAGCATCTTCTTCGTTGATCCATCATTGCTATACCAGGTGTACTTGGCTATGTTGTGCCTCTGAAACCACGTGCTTGCAATGGTAAGATTGTGGGCGAGACAGCAGTTCAGAATTCTCTCTCCGTTGTCGTTTAGGCTATCTATTGTTACGGGTCCAGCAGGGAAATTCCACAGGCCAGACTCATTTGAAATGCTAGCATTCATATCTTCTAGAAGGACGAGGTAATCATGGGGAGGTACTGACGAGAGCTCAGAACTTAAAAGGGTATTGAAGTCATCCTTAGGTCATCCTAGAAGTCGTCCTTCTTCCTCGTCTTCATTTGTGGGGGCATAACAGGTGATGATGGTTATTTTTCCATTTTTACCATTGAACCTTTCTCTCAGGAGCATGGGTGTTATTGCTACGAATGACAGAAGGGCCTTGCACGCGGCGCTGTTCAGCACTAGACCAACGCCTCCTCGTTTAAAGCAATGTGGGACCTTCACCATTGTACTCCTCACCTTCACCAGATAGATGTGTTTCAGTGGTTCCAACTCTGTTTTGTTGTCATAAAATAACTTCTGGTCCCACGAACCAATATAACAAAATTACTTTCAATTGTCCTCATTGGAGCTCGATTGGCACTGTCTGCATGTCATGCAAGTTTCATGTTACTGCTGAGAGAAAAAAATCCAGTTTTTTTCCGTTAGGAATTGATGAAAACCAAACTTTTCATTAAAAAATTTGGTCCTTTGCACTTTTGACACTCTTGACACTTTGCGCATCTGATCCACTCTTTGAGAACAGCTTAGTGACTAGAATTTGATACTTACCAAGGAATTGCATCCAGCCATTAGGCATGACAGTAATGAGTTATTGTTGAGGTTCAATCCCTGTTTATACAGTGGTGGTTCTGGCCTCTCTTGCGCCCAGGACAAAATCTTGATCAGTCAACCACCCTCCTGTATGCAAAAAGTTTCAGGCAAAATTTTAACAAAACTTGTCTTTATTAACAAAATTTATTACAAGTATAGCATCCTGTAAAGTACGACAGGTCTGAAATTAATTAAATTATAGTTCACGAATGTTTATTTTCAAGATATAGTCATGACAATATGGGGGAAAAAATTGGATTTAATTTGCTAATGCTTACTACCAGCTGGGCCTTCTCCTTTATTTTAATAAAAATAAAATTTCAAAAATTACAAAATGATTATAAACCTTAAATTATTTATTTTAAATTTTATGCCTCTAAAATTTCTGTGCCCGGGGCAAGTGGCCCCTCTGTCTCCTCCATAAAATTGCCCCTGAGCTAAAGGAGAAATTCCTATATTTTATTTAATTTGTTTCAATTGTGTTCTGAAAGGTGGTCAATATATCCAGAGATAAACTTGTTGCTTAAAACAGATTATACACTGACAAAATTATTCCCTTGGTAAGGAAAAGTAAATCATCAAACCTTTTTAAATCTTGAGTGTTGCATATTTGTTCAAGATTAGAATATTTGAAGTAACAGTGATGAAAGTGGTCAAATATGCTCTGAAGCATGGCCACTCAGAAAAACTGAGAAGATTTGCTTGATGTTTTACAGAGAAATTTACTATGTATTGATATGGGTACCCAGCTGACTGACCGTATTTCAAACAGTAGGCTCTACGAAAAGTGTGGTTCAATCCCGTTTTCTGGGGCTGTAATGAGAGAAAGGTTGAGATGGCTAGGGCACTTTCTGCGGATGAAGGATGACAGATTGCAAAAGATTTTTCTTTTCGGCGAACCGTCTAGGACTAATGGAAAACAGGTCGTCCACGGTTGGGGCGAGAGGATGTCTTAAGGAAACATTTAAAGGAAATGGAAACAGTGTTGGCCTCAGTCAGCTTGGTGCTACGGTGAGTTGTTAGTAATAGTAACAGTATTTTTATGATATGTTCATTGGTTTCAGATTTATCTATTCACTAAGCAAGATTTTTGATGATGATTAGACTTTTTTAATAGAATAATTTAAAATTTCTTAGAAAAGGGGAAATTTTTACCGCTTGAAGACCTAGGCCTTATAAAATCTTCTTCTAACAAACTGAAAGTGGATCAGCCTCACGGAGTCTTAAATTTACTAAATTAAACAAAAACTAAATGAGAAAACTATGCTCCCACTCACTAAACAAATTCAACCCATCACTGGAGTTAAATCTATTCCAAGTTTGTATAAGTTCATAAAGATTTTAACCCCATCAACATGTTCGTCGTCCTGCAAAAAGACCAAAAAGCTAAAAATTAAATCAGGAGGTAGGATAAATTTGATTGTAAGAGGAAGTAGAAACAACAGCAACAAGACTAAGTCTTTGCATTAGAGAGTTTTTCAACTACAAAAATACGTACCGTAACCTCTGTAGCTCAAGCTATTTTGATTATGCTGATGAAGAATAGCGTAATTATGAAGTTATGGAAATTGGACTTTGCAAGATACCCTGTTTCTAAGTTCTATTTGGTAAAGTTTATTTTTAGCGTATAACTTTATTTTCAATGTCCACTATTTTGAAGTAAAAACTATCTTTATTTTTTCTGATCGTATACACCTTGAAGCCACTGCCATCTAGCATGTGTATCCTTTCTAAAAAATCCTTCAAGAGAGTTAAATAGTTGTTGTTAATTCAGGTCATACCTTTTTTGTCACAGAATTTACTCAGTCCAATTGTAGATAGTATAATGCATTACTATGTAAACAAAAACTGTTGATAAATTAGTGATTACCACCGACGCAATATTAGGCTTTATGACGGTAGTGTTGAGTTTATCTTTTGAGGATGCGTTTTAAGCACAACAATATGCGATTCCGGTGCGTTCTAGAGGCAAACCGTGAAGACCATAAAGTAACAAATCCTAAATCAGGACCCATGATCCTGTTTCCTTTTCCTATCTTTGGTACCTCCTACTACCAAAATTGGCATAACTGAGTGCTTACCTTAGACCTTAGTTCTTCCGAAGCCATTTCTGGCGTAAAAGTTGTCAACGGAGCCTTTTCACTCGTCCCAAAGCAGTACAGCAGAGGTGAGGTCTTTCCGTTCAGATACTAACAAGGTATCAGCCGTCCTCATATCTCAGCCAAAGGTTTGCCGTAAGGTATTCTTTTGACGACATTTCCGAGGATGGTGGCCTACCTTCATACGGACTAAATGTTTTAAATATTTTCATCTATTCTTCCTTAGGACAATAGGAATGAGAGGGTCGCCTGTTATAATTCAGATTTCAGGGTTACTGAATCTCTGTTGCCAGCTTATATTTAAATTTCTCCTCAGGCATATATTTTCTGATGAAAGGATTCTCTTTTCGAGCTGTCGTTTTTGCTTTACCGATTTAAAAAGTTATGTTTAATTTTCACTGCCCTTGGCAAAGCAAATAATTCTGATCGTGCTTTCTAACTAAAATAGGCAACTTGAATGAATTATGTCAAACTGAGTCATTTTTTCGCATCCGTACCCGTTTTAGTCTTCTGAAGTTGAAAATTGGGACTTGGCTATTTCTGCCAGACACTAATTTTTGCTCAATTAATTAAACTTCATTTCATTTATTAAAAAAAACATAGACAAAATTAAAATTAGCTCCCTCCCTCCAAAAATGGTTACAAAAACACTTGCTAGAGGGTAGCTGCACACGCCTTACCAATAACTAAACGAAAAACCAAAACACAAGAAAATAAAAATAAAAAACCATGAACTTTTCCCTAACTGCTTCCATGACTTGGTTTCAAACTGCCCAAGATTGGAAGCCGCCAGAATTCTATCCAGAATAGAGCTCCACACTTCAGACCCTGAAAACCCAAAAATAACAAATTTAAGCTCTAGCAATACGGGAAGCATCATTATGGGATACTTTGGTCAGCTTTGTGAGATGTTGGTTACTTTCAGATGTTGGATAGTTTGGTCAGATGTTGCGTGATAAGTGATGAAATTATTGACTTAGCCAGGGGTTGAGCTTAAAGCTTACCAAAGAAAGATGTGGTACTAACATACTTTTATTGTAAAAAAAAGTTATGTAATTTATAATACTTAGCGAATTCATAAAACAAAATAAAAAACGAAAAAAGAAGAATTGCGGTTAATTTATCTTTATAGCCACCTTTGAATTATTTACAATTGCATGGGTTACATTTGCACGGCTTGCTACACACACAGGCTTCCGTTTCTTTGCCTGAAACAAGAAGAAAAAACTAAAATAAATTAAAACGCAAAAACACAATTTTTTGTCTTATACCCTTGTTATTTTCGACATTTTTAACACGTCCAAAATAGTAAACTTGCTGTCAAAAAGAAAACAATACGAAAAAAATTCACGGGGGGGGGGAGTTTTTTCTGTGTTTTTCAAATGAAGATACAAAAACTTATTTTCAAAATTAGGAGGGAATGGCCCAAAATTGGCACTTCTTATTCTAAATCATTGTCGTATAGACTTGTTTTTATACTTGCTGAAGAAGGAACAAAAGAACAAGTTTTTCCTGACAAACCAGTTTTCAAGTTTTCCAGTTTTCACTATGTCAAAGGAAAAACTATTAACGCCATCTAATAATTAATGACTTTGTTTAACTCAAAACTGATTCGAATTGTCTTTTCCTTTACTTTGAAATCAGAGGTCCGGGGTCAGATGCTCTTGGTGCCGCAGTTAAGGGGGGTGGTGGCTGGGGGATTGCCCACTCTGATCAAATTTCTCACTTCGATTCGGCTTTTTTTGCTTATATTCGAGTCGGGAGGGGTCCCCAGGCACTACAAGTCTTAGGAACAACTCTGTTGGAAATGCAGGTGAGAGTAATGAATATAGAATTATGTGTCAAATAGGCCTATCAGCTGAAAGGCAACTAGACTACTTAAAATTCAAAGTTTTTCATAATTTAACATAGCCCAATGCTTTGCCGACGCATTAACTATTACTTAAAGAGAAACTTCAGGTTTGAACCTACTGCATTGTAGGTTAATCATATAAAAAATCCAATATTCCTTAAAATGCTATGTATTTTTAATGAAGCCACGCGACACTTAACTATAAGTGGCTCTATTGGCAACGCTTTTAAGTTTCCTGTTCTTTTAGGCCAGGGCTGTATTAGTCACACTAATTGATAAAGTTAAAAATACACTCGACTACAGCGATAATGATATATTCCTTACGTAATTTTGAGTTCTGAGCTACGTTAAACTTACGAAAAATTGGTCTGAGAAATTTTGTACGAGCATAATCATCAGCATTTATGAAAGGGTTTTTTCATTGACCAGTCAAATTCTTGAAACGAGACTTACAATAATCAGTGAAAAAAAGATTTTAAAAATGGGTGTTCCAAAACCCCCAACTAGCAAAATCCACAACCCACAACCCATTTTCTCTTTCCACCAGGATTGACGAATTGATAATCGAGACTGAGTGGCATTTTCATGTTCAAGAATCTAGATTTTTTAATGGAAAGACATACTCAAAAATCCAAGTTATAAATTTATAAATTCGATTTATCAACAGAAAAGGCCCAAATCAGAGTCTAGATTTTAGGGCATGATTTTTTGAAATTAGAAAAGATGGAATCTTTGAACAGTATTTCTTAAACTGTATGATGAATCTCATGAAGCATACAAGCACATAAAAAACATATATAGATGGGTTTTGAATCTAATTTCTCATCACTTTAATTTTTCTGCTTCTTCAGTAGAAGTTTGACGTTAAAGACACTGAAAACACACATCATTCTTAAAGCCTAGCTCAGTCTATCCACAGATTCGACTGTGATGTGGTTGAGGCATGACTTCCTTTTGGAACTGAGTCAGTTCAATTAAATACAATAATAATTAAACAGAATACCGTAAATTTAGTTTTAAAGAAAATTAAAACATTAAAAGTGAAAAACATAAAAAAAATAAATATAACAAAATATAATAAAGTTTGTAATATATATAAATAAATATAACATATAATATAACATATATAAATAAATATAAAATAAAATATAAATGTATGAGAAAGGATAAATATAATATAATAAATATAAATATAAAACTAAACTAAATATGGCTTAAATATCTTGACGTTAGTTTCGGTAATTACGTTTAAAACTTCAAAGTTCAACAATCAAACCAGCAGGTTTTACTCTAACTTATATTAAAATGATTTTTTAAAATACTTTTTAGGAAACAGAGTCGAAGAAATAACTCAAATACCTGAAATAAATGACTGAAATAACTGAAGAAATAAATATAAAGTGAAAAATCATTGCAAAAACCTCTCAAAACGGTAGATGCCTAAAAAATTGTATCATCAATTATACGAAAAAAAGAAAAAATTCCGAGTAGAGTTTTTATATGATGTCATATCTTGTACTAATAGCCAAATAGTTTTTTTTGCTATTATCTGCCAAGTTAAATCTTATTTTACTATGATTATTATTTAATTTATGTTTTTTGTATATTTTGACACAGTAAGAGTTTACCGATTTTGATTTTATGGTTTTGTTACGATAACAAAATGCACAGCCAAGAACAGTGTAAAAAAAAGAAAAAACTACTTAAAAAATTAAATTACGGTTTATTAGAAAAATCAAATAATTAACACACCTTGAGCAGTAGAGCATCAAGTTGCATCTGGGCTGCATTTGCATGGGTTGCATCTGCAAATGGCGTCTAAAATGAAAACAAAAAATTACCGGCTGCTAAAATTCTTACAAGTACAAAGAAATTAATTATTTTACAGTAAAAAATAATTAAATATTGCCAATAAAATGAATCTTTACAGAACTAATTTTTGGATTGCGATTGCCATTAAGTTAAATACGGAAAAGAGAAACGCAATAAATTGTATCTCAACTGTATCTGAGGGGGCTTCATGTGTATATGGCATCTAAATGCAAGCAAAATTACTACCTAGAAATAGAATTTTTAAGTATAAAAATATGTGAGGAAATAATTTTTTTTTTAGTAAGAACTAATTCAATGCTCATAAATCAAAACAAAATTTTAACCAGGTTTTCTGATAACCTCAAGATAGTCTTGGGTTTGTGTCGCATGTATACGGCTTTATATTTTGTTTAAATGTTGCCAAATCCTAGATGGTGTTAGTATAATTTTTGTCTTTATTTACACCAGTTACTACTCCTAAAAGTTATCCATATTCTTTGTACTATGTCTTGTTATGTCTAATAATTCTCTTAAGACATGTTACTGATTAGTGCTTTCATTTTGGCTTAAATATCCGGGTAGAATTTTTGCTTTCTTTTTTTAAAGAAGACACTTATTGGTTTGAGGATATTGCAACTATTGCAGATAATAAATAATGTAATTAAAAATCTTCTCGTAAAAGTTGCGAAAACCATTTGAAGGTAAGCCCTCATGTATAAATGTCGGTAAAGTAACTATAGTCAAAGGAAGTGCATTCCGACTAGTTTTCCGTAATCAAAAGCATAGTTAATCGAAGTCTTTTCAAAATAGCAAAATCAAGAGGAAAAAATAGTATTAAAGATTCGTAGCATTAAATACATTGTTCTGGGATTATCAATGTTAATCATATTCTTAAACAAATAGAGTGACAGGGCTATCTTCTCCTTTAATAATAATATTTTATTACCCGTCAAAATCAAAGAAAAGAGACGGAGTAAATAAAAATATAAGAAAAAGATAAACAAGACAAATATACACGCAAAAACAAAATACAACAAAGTACAAGTTTTAGACACTAATGTAATACTCATTAGCAAGAAAAGACTGGTTAAACCATAGAGAAAACAAAAACACACCGAGATCTACTGGCGGAGGATTTCAAACCACGGATGGCTCTTAACATTATTATTGAACTTTGAGATCTGATTAAGGATGGCTGAAGTTGGGTCTGTTATATTATAATTCCAATAAGAAAAGAATTTCGGGACCAAAGCGGGAGACGAAGTTGAAACTTAGTAAACATATCGAAGTTTACATTTATCGCACTCAGGAAAAATTCTCCAAAAAGGACTCAAATACTAAAAATGGGGGAGGGCAATTGCATTGTAAAGGTGATCTAAAACTTTTCTGTTGAACCTCAACTTATTTGAAACAATTTTATTATACGCAAAACCATTTTGCTTCTATAGATGGTCGATAAGCAATCGACGGGTTGTTTTCAGAGTTGAACCGATAGGAAGGCCAAGGTAAGAAATGAACTGGACTGGCTTGACGTTTGTATTTCCAAGAGCAATCGTAAAACCATCGGGGACTGATTTCCAATTAAAAAGCAGGAGTTCCGACTTTTCTCCGTTAAATTCTAATCCGAGCTGCTTATAATTATTCTGGTGGATGTTAAAGTTTTCCTTTATACCCGAAAGAGTGCGACTCGAATTGAATATATCATCCGCGTGTGATATCAACGAAACATCGATAGGCTACATCGCAGGACACAAGTTGTTTTACATCTCTCTTGCCCTTGGATTACTGTATTATATAAAAGCAGTAGGTGAAGTTATTGCCTCTTATCGAGCCCCTTTTTTAACCAGGACAACAGGATTATTTTTATTTTATGATCCGGATGCTGATGCGGGAGCTAAAGTTCGGCTTTCAGATTTGCATATATATCTTTTAAAGGAAGAAGGATTCCTTTTTTTGTACACCGCGCTTTCCCATATCCAATATCAACTCATCATGAATTAAAAAGTCAAAGGCACGTTGAACATCGTACGCCGCGAGAGCCAAACTTCCTCCAGTTTTCTCGGCATCAACGAGAATAGATGCTACGGCAGACAACGCATAGCAACAACCACGACGCGGCTGGAATGCAAACTGTGAGTCCGGGCAACAACACTTATTTCGGACTTCATTAATTATCTAAAGCTCAAATATTTTACAAAACGATGTCGAAACCGTGATTGGTCGAAAAGACGAACATTCCCGATGAGGTTTACCTTTCTTAGGAATCGGAGTTAAAGCCCCAATAAAAAGGATGACGGAACTATTCCGATGACCAAAATCATTTGAAATAACAGAGTAATATGATGAAGGAATAATTGACAACATATTTTGACATGGAACGCGGAAATATTATCTGAACCCCTTGATTTTTTTTTCTTAAGGCGATTAATAGCATTCATTACACACTCTCGAGAAACCACAACATCAGAGTTAGACAAACTAGCTAAGAAAGAATCTAACTCACACTAAAAACAATCCGCAAGGCACTTATCAGGGGCATATATTCAAGGCAATTTCAGGGCAATATTCGACCCAAGTTGATTCAGGATGTCATAATCCGATATATTATTAAGGCAATTACACTGTGGTTTTAGCACCATTTTCCAAAGCTCATTTGAATGACTAAGAGCTTTATCGGAATAAACTGATTGAATTGAGCTCCTATGATTGGCAAGCTCATTTGCAAACCGTTTTTTAGTCTGCAATCTTATGTGATTTACAATACCAGACTTAGGAGAGCCACAGTCTCTTCAAATTTTCAACCAAAATTTTGCCCTATCACATGCTTCACAAAGTGCTGGGTTCTTTGACAACCCAATAATTTCCGTCCCACTTTTAGTACGCTTAATAGGAACAGCCACAAGTTCAGCAACACGCAAAGAAGGAATCAATTCACAGTATACATTTAGCTTCACTCGCGTATCAACTGAGTCTGCACGAGCAGACTTACAAAGTAGATAGGGCACACGGATTTTGTCCAGGATTGCATAACACGACTCATCAACTTTTTGAACATTGACCCTGGACCAATTCGATAACTTAATCTACCTTTTACTCGACTCGGCACTGTCCATATCTTGTAGTAACTGAGCCTGCGGGAAATATGCTCTGAACTTGAGTGGTTGATGGTCAGATGTAAAGTTATTATCCATAGCAAGCACAGAGGGAATATTAAAAGATTGGCTTGCTCCAACATGGTCCAAGTTGGACGTACTTCCAGAGTTATGAATGTATGTGTATTTTTCACTTTTGGCTCTGACGCATAAATCATCACTCATAATGCCGGGTAAAATACTTCTTGGACTTGACACCACGTGGTCGTCGAATTCCAGGATACAGTTGAAGTCACCGACTACAATACAATGAAACTTTCCCTGACGAGCTTTTTCCAGGCATTTAGAATGTTTAGACACACTAATTGCGAAGCTACGTTCCGATTTGTCATCACGGTAGTCAGTGGGAAGACAGACATTAATTATAGCCACGTTGTTTACTCTAACAGCAAGGTAGTAATCCTCTGAATCCAAAAGGTCAGAGCTTAGGTTTGGTCCAACGTACATTACTAACGACCACAATCTTTTGTTTGGTTCGCAGGCACAGAATTTACATTATGACAAGGTGAAAGATTCAACAAGTTTATGCCCTGCTCCATAGTAAAATGCTCTTGCAGGTATATTATTTCGCACTCACGAAAAAAATCAAGGACGAAAGTGTATCGGTTTATAAAGTTCCCATTGATATTCCAAGATATCAGACTATGTGATGTCGGGGGTTGCTCGGTCGTTGCCTAGCAGAGGTCGGCTTCTGTTTAGCAACGGGACAATTTACGCTGTAGCATGTGTAACCTTTTTTCTTACACACTACACGAAACATATCACCAGTGCATGGATTAGATTTGCTGGACGCGTGGTCAGTTGCTCCACAGCGACCACAACTAGTGGTATTATTATAATTGGCCACAAGATGGCCTTCGGCGTGATAAGAGAAGAATCTTCTTGGCAAAAACTCATATTAATCAACAGGAAGTACTTCGTAATCAATTTTGGCTCCGTGTTTAAGGAAGGAGTCCAAGTTAGTGCGGGTGTCAAAGTAAACTTTGTAAGAACGTGCGCTGCCGATCCTGACTGTTTGCAAGCTCTGGGGATAAGGTGCAACACATCTTGTTCCTCCATTTCGACGGGAATCCCATTACAAACCATTTAAAATATTTTAAACACTTCTTACGAAATACATATATGATATTAACGTAGTTAAAGCAAAAAACGTGAAGCCAGTAATTTCATCACGCAAATTATATATTGCAGTAATCATACCCATAGCAAAGATTATGGTGCATGGCTAAAGTAAAATTTGTCATTTCATCTATCCAACCACTAAAATATACAAAAAAAGAGTCATATATACAAAAAATTACAAAAAAATATATAAAAAAATATATACATATATACAGAATATAAAAAAAATATTTGACATAGAACAGATTGAACTATAAAAAATAAACGATTCGTTTAAGTTTTAATGTTGCTCCTTACTTTCAGGTGGAATACTTGTTCTTTTAATTTAATAAATATCCAGATGGCTTAGATTCAATAGTTCAAGTGAACCCACCTCAACCAGAAATGAATGATATTATATTGTAACATGTCTCATCTCTTTCCAAATGATTGAACAATTTGGCCTCGCTAATCAACTAAGAGAACTAGATTGCACTAATAAACTGAAGTAGACAGACAAGACTTTGAACAAAATACGTCATGTGACTGAAACAAGCTTATAAAACTTCTTAGGTGACACCATAGGTGCCCATAAGCTGAATTTTAGGGGGGGGGGCTACCTGGTCTAATCGGCACTTCCAATGCTGTATAATAGAAATCTCAAAACAAAAATATTAAAATATAAGGCAGCGTCATTCAGCAAGGAGGCCTTGCACCCCCTGCCCCCCCTTGTAGGCGCCCATGGCTGACATACTTATTTGTGTACAAATTGTGATCTAAATACTAGAAAACCAATACTAATTTTGTTGAGAGTTGTGCGTTTATTTGTTTGAATTTTTACCCCATTTGTGATTATAAAAAAAATCATCAAAATAAAAACAATAATTAGTAAAAAATTGACAGAAAATCACTAGGCATAACAAAAGACAGTAAAAAGAGTATGTAAAAAGAGTATACACAGTAAAAAGAGTAGCTTACAGGGGTAGGAATCGTTTGGTTACGTATGGCATTTGTTCAGGGTATATTAAGAATGACTAATTTAATTAGTAAGATTGATCGAATTAAAGTATAAAGCGGGGCTCCCACGGTGTCAATAAAGTTAATAAAGTTTTTCATGAAAGTACGAACCATAAAGTTTGTCCTGCTCACACAAGGATTTCATCTTTTTGACTTAACAGCAGTTTTTTATAGAAAGTAACTGAACTACTCAAACATGGAGCTGAGAAAACCATCTTTTTAAGCATTTTTTCCTTTTAATAGTAAATGAAAATATTTTTTGTTTCTTTTACCAAGCTAAATATTTAAACTGGTATACATGATAATATTGCAGAAACTAATTTGTATGTTGTTTATTTGAAATTTTCCACACGTCTTCTGCTATTGGTTGAACTTTGTGGGATTTTCTTGAAAAAGTTAATAAAGTTTAACTTCTTTCCAACTGCAATAAAGTAAAGTTATGCGATGAAAACTGTTTATTAACATTGTGGAAAGATTTGTTAACTTTATTGAGGCCGTGGGAGCCCAGCTTAAGTGTTTGATCCCAGTTCCTGACAGAAAAACGAATACAGTGATTAAAAAAACGCCACGTGCTGGATGATGACGTTGATAGTTGTATTCTTGTAAACACTAGCACCAGTTCCCGCTCTTGCTCTTATATGTTACCCATACTCTTTGATCTAGTAGAAAAGGAAAATATCACTATAATTGGTGACATATTAATAATATATAGTGATAAAGCCTTTGCCAAACCATGGTTGCTAAAGCTTTTCGGCGATTGATAGGTTTACATATTATCTAGTCTCATAAACACTGACGATAAAAGTAATCTGTCTGGTTAGAAAAGACGCCAGTTAATGCGAGAGGTAAATTAATAAAACAGAATACAAGTATGGAGAAACTGGCACGAGGTCACATACACCTTTAAAAGATAGTGCATAGCCCCTTGATTTATACATTTATTTAGAAATTATTGACACTTACCTTTACATTTTTGTCCATCCATTTTTCTTTGCTGCTAGCTTCTGTTACTTCTTGATCCAAAACTGCTTTCCTCTTCTGACTGGTAAAGCAGCTAAGCTTTAGCTCTATATGCAATTTCGGCAAATAAATGCCGTAGTTCTAGAATTTTATAGAAACAATGAGTGCCGTTACGAATGCTGTAAAAGCTTCTTTTTCTTATCTTGGATGAAGTTCAATATTTTTTTCAATGAGTTACTATGCAATATCTATATAAGTTTTACTCGTTTCTTATTTATTTATTCATTTATATTAGTACCTGTTGTATGTTTGTTTGCCATGATTTACTTAATTTATTTCCGTTCATTTTGGGTTTTATTTATCCTTTAATTGCAAGTTTTTTTTTCGTTTTAAGCTCGATTTGCATATTCAGTTTAAAATTTCGTCTTTTTAAAATTTGTTAATTTATATAGTACACTTCGTATGCTTGTTAGCTATGACTGTTTGTTTAATTTCTGTTTGTTTTGGGTCTCCAGTAGCAACCCCTCCATTAAATTCAAGTGCATGCCCTCCCCAGTTTCAAACTGGGGAGGGCATGCCCTCCTTTTTCACATAGGATTCAACCGCATGCATTCTGACGTCACTGCCTCCCTGTCTCTATGCAAATTCCCACCCCTGGCAAGATTACCAGGTGTTTCAATTACTCGGAGTGTTGCCGGGATAATACACAAGTTTTATTAATACAGGGAGCTCCTAGCCCCTGGAACGTGTTTCTAGCTGAGAAGATTCCCGCCCAGGCAAGATTTGGCATGCCCAGGCAAGATTTTGCATGCCCAGGGAAGAGTTCAGAGACGTTTTAATTACTTGGAATGTGCATTTAATAATATGGGGAGCTCCTCTCGCAAAAATTCCCCATTTCTAGACGCGTTCCCAGGTTGTAGAGTTCCCCCCTCCCCACGATGTATTACTTTACGCTTACACATGTCCAAACATTTCTCTCCAGGTGGTAGAAGTCCCCCCCCCCGCGATGTTTTCCCCCATTTACATGTCCAAACATACCTCCCCACGTGGTAGAGTCCTCCACGATGCTTTTCTATTTAAAGGCATAAAATACTGATAATGATAAAATAATTTAAAAATAGTGATGAAATAATGGATAACTCCTACAATAAAGCAAGTCACTTTCTCTATTAGAACTTTTTCCTGTCCCCTGGTTTTCCCTATACCCCCCCCCCCCCCCAAACAAAAAAATCTTTCCACTACGCTTGTGGTGTAAACAAAAACATATGTGAATACGTCTCAAGAGGGGAGCTTTGTAAATAACCTTTGCAAGGAAAGGATTGCCGTCAATTATAGCAAATAATGCTAGGCTAGTTTTTGTTTATTTCTCTTAAATTCTACTACTTGCTTTCTTTAAAGGGGGGGGGGAGACCTGTCCTAGGAGCCTATTATTTTTTTGTAATACATTTAACCGGTCTCATATAAAGAAAAATTCTAGCTTTACTATTGTCTATTATAGGGAGAATAAAAGTTTTCCGTTTTTCATCATACACGAGTTATTAGTTGATGTTATACCATTGATCCATGGTAACAGGATTCTATCCGTGCCCTAGACGATACCTTAAGTTGGTTTTATAGCAAAACTATGGCTCCAATGAATAAAGATTTCAGAGGTATATTTATCAACAAAATTCTAGTTTCGCTTTCCTAGAAAGAAGCGGGCTGCCTATTTTGAGATCTAGACTTTAAATTCCATTTAAATATTCTTATTTTCAAATGTATGGATTTTATAGGTAATTAATACTTTACGAGGCTTTCATAAAAATAATACTTTCCAATATATCTTGTTTTTCTTCTGTGGAAGAGAGTACTAATTTATACAAAATTTTCTTTTCTTCGGTAAAAGGGGGACGTTATTTTATACTAAATTTTCTCTTCTTTAGAATTTTCTAATTCCCCCCCCCTAAGTCAAAGAGGGCAAGAAGGAACGAAGCCACACTTGTGCAGGGGTTGGAGATAGCTACCCCCTTCCAGGTTAGCAGTCCAAGCTCCCAGCCATCGAGCTGCCACACTGCTGTAGAAGCTCCCAGCCATCGATCTGCCACGCTGCCAGCCCAAGCCCCCCGCCATGGAGCTGCCGCAAAGCCTACACAAACTTCCGCCCATCGAGCTGTCATGCAACATAGGGAAGTCCCCGCCCAGCAACCTGCAATCACATAATTGCAAGAGCGTTACGTCACTGACAAGGCTACACAAGCCCGTTACGTCGCTGGTCCCTCCAACCTCCATCATGCGTTTCCGAGTGCTTCAAGAGACGAAACCAAAGTGCAGCCAGAATTTCAAGAAGTAAGTAGTCATTTTCAACCTAATAAAAGCTATTCTTTCGATAATTTTTCCTCTTTATTTTGATGTCTTTTCGCTGTTTTTTTTATCAACCTAATAATGTTATATTTTACCTGCCATAGAACCTTTTACTAGTTTCGCATCAATCTAATGGTGATGTCTTTTATATTTTCTGGCTACTAATGGTTTTCTTTTCTTTAAGTGCCCCCACCTCCTCTTAGTTTAATAGACTCCTGCAGAAATAGCTAAGAATAATGTCATTTTCCAGGCTTTGCTAAGTTCTTATATTCGCTATTTTTCGTCTTTCCAGGATATATGACCCCCCCCCAGTTTTAAAGACTCGAAATAAGCACATTTTTCAACTTTTTGGGCCTATTTTTTCCACTGTTTTCTTATTACCTTATATTCTCTGCCTACTACAGGCATATTTTCGCTATTTTTTTTTTCATTTTTTTTACTTATCGAAGAAAATTGCTTTTTCTAAATCTAACAAAGCCTTGCTCATTAATTTTTATCAATAATTTTGACTTTTCACTAGAATATTGAAACTTCAGGTTATATGCCATTCCTACCTCAATAGTTTTAAAGACCTATCCCCTCACAAATAATGATTGTTTTTCACCATTTCACTCTAATAATGCAATTTTCAAGCTTTGAAGGGTACTTTTACGCTAATAAGTGCTTATTAATTTTGTATTTATGACTTTCTCCTAGAATATTAAAGTCCCCCTCCCCCCATAGTTGTAATGGACTCTAAATAAGGCCGTTTTCAAATTTTTAGACCAGTTTTGCACTGGTCAGAGACATTGTCAGCTTTTTACTCTAAATTGTTTTTATATTTTACCTTTTTTGCTAGATTATTGAAGTTTCAGGTTACATCCCCCCTAGTTTTAAAAGACTCTGTCCCTCAAAAATAAGTAAAATAAGGCTCTTAGCCATTTCACTCTATTAATGTCATTTTATGCTTGTCAAAGAAACCACTCTTTTCTAATCTTTTACTGTCTACTTGTTTACGTCTCCCCTTAGAAATAACGTCACTTTTCGCTCCTTTCGAATCTTTAAGTGTCTACTTATTTACCCCGAACTCCTAGCAAACCCCCATTCGGTAATTTTTTCAAGACTATTTCTTAAATTAATTTAAAAAAAACTTTTCGAAAAATAATTTTTTCAAAGAAAAGTAAAGGCCATTTTAAACTTAAGCTCAGGAGATACAAATACCTGTTAAAATTCAAACTCAAAACGACCAGAAATTACTATTAAAGAATAAATGAAGCCCACAACGAACAGAAATTAAATAAACAATCATAGCAAAAAACATACAACAAGTAATAACATAAATGAATAAATAGATCTTAAAGCGAGTAATACTTAAATTGAATATGATAATCAAGCTTAAAACGAAAACAAATATTTTGCTATTAAAGTATAAATGAAGCTTAAAACGAACAGAAATTAAATAAACAATCAATGCGAACAAACATGCAATATATATTAATGTAAATGAATAAATAAATCTTAAAACGAATGAAACTTAAAAAGAATATGCAAATCAAGTTTGAATCGAATAAAAATAACTACAAACAAGAGTTTGGTAATCGCCTCACTGCAGAAGCCTAAAACCTACTGCGTCATTGGCGCTTTACTGAAAACAATTCTTTGAAATGTTTTCACTTTTGTAAATTTAAGAAACCAAAAATCAATTAAGATTTTAATGAATGAATATCAGCATTTGTATATTAAATTGACAATGCACATTTTTTTTCAGTAAACTCATTTAAATTTTTTTCAGTAAAGTACAAATTATATTCTGGCTTTTAGAAAGCATAGGGGTTTTGAACCCTACTCATATTAATTTATGCTCGTTTTGAGTTTAACTCTAATATTTATTTCAATTTTTGTTTGTTATGGGTTTCATTTATTTATTGATACTGATTTGGGGTAGTTGTATGCTTGGTAGATTATACGATAGTCCGGACGCCAGGTGTTGAAAATGTGAATCATACCACGACGGAATGCGGCTGCTACGAAAATTAGCCTACCCTCCACCCCCTAAATTGACCATGAAGATTCAAAAATACCAATGGCACTTGCTTGCGAGTGGTGGAACACTCCGAAACTTGACATTTTATTATGTTTTGGTGTTTCATGCAAGAAAGTGCATGTTCCACAAAGTTTGAGGTGCAGTTTTCCGCTCAAATAGAAATGCCTAGAAGCCATAGAATGTTTTCATAACAAACTAACACGATTAGTAAGAAAAAATGGCAGAGTTAAAAAAAAATGGCAAAACTATTTGAGTCTTGAAAGTAGTAATCAAGGTTAAACTTCTACCAGACATATAGCAATCTCCATGTTATTTGCGGAGACATATAGGAAATTCTACATTATTCTATAGAAGCTCTACACCTTTTCAAAGAGATTCAGAGCTCCCTCAAATGGCATATGGAATTCTATGGAAGCTATAGCAAGGATCTGGTTTGGTGGGTATAATCAGGTTTGGTGAGTATAGTCTGGTATGGTTTTTCAAAGCTATTCAAGTTTTTCTAAACCAGTATTGCCTATAACTTAATTTACGTAGACAATGAGCGTTATTAATTAATGTTTTGAATAATAGGAGCGTGAATGATTCTAATTAGTGATTAGATTTTATCAGTGGAGAAAAAAGGATTAAACTGATTAGCAGTTAAGGTAACCCCGAAGGAGTTGTTAAATCAGGTAATTTGTTATAAATTTGAAACATCATCAGTCTATGAAAATGACTAACGATGATAGAATGACATTGTGACTTGACCTAGCTTTACCTTTCCGATGTGGTCTGTATAATACACAAGTGATGTTTGATAAGTATTGTCAATTTAAAATAGGATCTAACGTTCCCTTCGTTCCCGCGTTTCTTAGGGCAGGGAGGAGAGGGATTAATTTTGGAGGGAAAACCAAAAATACTCAGAATCGAGAATAAACGGGTTATACCTTTTAAAATAGCTTTACGGGGTTTGAGGGACTCTGTTGTTTTATTCCGTGAGATTTTTCTTTACTTAGTGTTCATTCAAAAAGCGAGGATTTCTGTTAAATAAATAA
>JAQQPU010001161.1:74862-87271 GCA_029168905.1 Artemia sp. Kazakhstan ARC1039 | reverse complement strand
TACATCGTTTCGTTTCGCGCTGAAGAAGAGAGGCGTTTGTCCTCTCGAAATATTCGCTTTGTTTTTTCAGTATCTTCATTTGGCCTATAAAAACCCCATTTTTGCTCGTTTTTCTTTCTTTAACATTAAAACAACAAAAAAACGAACAGAAATTACTACGTACTTGAGGGGGTTGCTCTTCCTCAACACCTCACTCTTTACGCTAAAGTTTTTTAGTACTTAAAAAGAACGCTTCTTCTTTTTATAATTAAACGAAAATTGTGTTCCATGAGTCGTTATTATATAGTTGGGACAGAATTTAAACTTTAGCGTAAGGAGCGAGGTGCTGAGGAAGAGCAACCTCATATAAATTTTTGTTCGTTTTAAGTTTAATTGCTGCTCCTCGCTTTCAGTTGAAAAACTTAAATTTTTAACTTAATTTCTGATCGGTTTTTAGAACTTACCAAGGAATCTGGTGACACCTCACAAAAAAATTCCTCATCCTCACGAAATTATTCTCTAGACAATTCTACCCCGAATTATTACCCTTAACAGATCCACATGTAAAATTGAGTCGGCCAAGAGAAAGCAAGACATAAATGAATTTTGTATATTAATTTTGGCAAATTGCCACAGCGTAAAATTTCCCCTGAAAAATACACTCCCTAGAAATTTCCCTCTCAATGGAAAATTATCCTCGTGGAATTATCCTCCAGCAAAGAATTCGCCCCTCTACCTGTAAAATGTATGTATACTTCCCAATCCCAACAAAAAACAGCCTTCTACGTGTAAACAATGGACCAAGGGCTCCAAGGGCTGTGCCGAGTCATGATACCTTCAAAGGCACAGTTAGTCGGCCGTTCAACTGTGATGAGCAAAATACCTATCTCAAAATATTGAGCAGACGATTTTTAGAAAAAGGGGCGTGGGAGGGGGCCTAGTTACCCCTCAATTTTTTTCGTCACGAAAAAAGGGCACTAGGACTTATTATTTTCGTTCGAATCAAGCCCTCTCTCGATATTGTAGGACCACTGGGTCGACAAAATCACGACTAGGAAAAAAACGAAAAAAACAAACAAATAAACACGCATCCGTGATATTTCCTCTGGTAAAACAAAAAATTCCACATTTTTGCAGATAAGAGCTTAAAACTTCTATTAAATTAGACACAACCTCCCAAATTCCAGGGTTGTAAGCTATGCCCCGGTGCGTAAAAAAAATATGGAAAGGGTGGTCGTATGAGCTTTGGATCAGAGGGAGCTCATTTGATTTGAAGTTGGGAATTTTAGTGCCCTTTTAAACAGTTAAAAGTTAATGGAGGGCAATCAGTCCCCTCCAAGCCAATCTTGCCCCAGTACACATTTGATAAAAATTTCAAGAGACCTAATTTTTTCAGAATTGTTGTAAGGTCCAGTAATTATGTTTTTGGGTATATCAACCTCCCCGCAGTCCTCAGGACAAGGAAAAAAATATTCTCACTTCGGAAAAGAATATTACTATCCTCAGTTTGCCAGCCCATGCATCCCGTGTTCTGTAGCCCCTTGACAGGGTTATTTAAAAAGGATTGAAATCATCCTGTGAGCATAGATTCTTGAACTGGCAACGAGCAAACCTAGGTGACGTCTTACCAAAAGAAGGACCCGTGGAAATCTTATGTCAGACCTGCTAGACTTACCTCACCCCTTCACTGATTCAAAAATTATTTTAAACGAGAGGAATTTACAAATCCACAATTCCCGGCCGTTTCAACTAGAACATAATTGACAGGACAAAGTTTGATCCAGTCAAGTTAAATCCATACGTTACGACAAAAACATCAGAGACTCAGAATCGAACAAGAGTGACAACCACAGTGAATACTGCAACTAATCAGATTACTATTTCAATGTTGGTTTTTCCAAAGCATTCCTGCGCATGAGAAATAATTTGAGGATCTTCTCTAGGACATCTTCTCTAGGGCTAGATCTGGTGCCCTTTTCTTGTTCCCTCAGCACCTGGGACATCTAGAGGGCAGAAAATTGTTGGGGAAGCCAAGTAATCACATCTGTAGAGGCTTTGATAGGGCTTCAAAAAATAGAGAAAGAGAAAAAAGAAAAGCCCGAGAATAAAAAATAGAAAGTAAAAAAGATTATACTCAAGCAAAATCTGAAATCACAAAAGACAGATAACCTTTCAAGCTAAGACTTTGACGGCTGTTATACCGTTGGCAGTGAGAATGAAGAAGAGGAGAAAAAGAAGCTAAAAATACAGTAAAATGAGCACTATGCTGTAAAATACGATAGCGAACATCATCAAAAATGTTCGTATATTAGAAGGGTGCTTGATTACCCTGAAAAAAATCTTTTTTCCATAAAATATCTTCACTAGAGCCTAGCTAACTATTAAAATGACTGGCCCAAAAAGATCAAATCGTTTTAGTTGAAAAATAAATCTTTGCCGGATCATTGGAGCTTCCCTTCACTCTGCCATTATTCCAAATTTGGAACGGTATAAGCCTATACAAGACGCACGGCCTGCATGCATTCAAAAGTTTTCATTCTCGAATTCCTCTTATAGTAATTGAATTTACTTTTCTAAATCCCTTTTTTCAGCTAAAAATTAAAACAGAATTTTTTTTTCTCTGATACCTATTGAAATAACAATTTTTATCCCTATTATTATAAGTATGGTGTTACTTTTTCGTATTTAAAATAAAAATTTGAAAAAAAAACACAATTTCTGATATATTTCTTCTATATACAGGGTAAGAGAGACACTGTCGGAATTACTCCATGGTAAGCAGAAAATCTGTGTTCCGCTGTGGAATATGACAACTACTAACGAGAATTTTTGTTTTGCATGGAAATTCTGTACATAGAAGTCTCCTCTATCATGTCTTAGGGTTAAATGATTTTTATTTCTGAAGGCATAGGGTTTTACTGGGGGTGTCAGACTTACCCCAGACTAGGGGGTAAGCGGACCTCCCTGAGATGGGTTACTTTGGTGCAGTAACTCACAGAAAAAACAAAACTTGCTAGTTTTTTGGATTTTTAATAATATTACTAATATGACCAAGAGAGACGTCAAATAGTTTTTTTGTACCAACAACTCTGACACAATTTCGGGACCAAATTCAGATGATAAAAACTCAGTAAGGGGTCGGACTTACCCATGTTCACCGTATAGTACATGTTATTGAGAAAAGTATCCAAGTTTGAACTTTAGTTTCCAAGAAGATAAAGTGAATTCAGGTGAGCCTTTCAGAGACTGTATATGGGAGTGTTAAACATAATCAAAACATTTTACGTGTACGCGGATTGTCTAAAGGGCGTAACTCAGAATTTACTCAGTATATTAATATGAAAAATCCAAGAAATGATAAGGCAGATAATCAAAAAGTCAATATTGGATTCTACCATTACTACTATAGCTACTTCCTTTACTACTACACACACTACTCTATTTAAAATAATGAGGGAAACTTTGAACTAAATCAAAAGACGCTATGTGCATACACATTGTCAAAAAAGCACAACGCAAGAATTGATATGGATATTAATTTGGAAGTTTCAAAGAATGCTTAAAGAGGAATATCATTTGACCAAAATGCAATATTTGTACATTACTCTTTATAATACAGTTACTGCTATAATTTACTACCACTACTATTACTACTACCTACTACTTCTATTGCAACTACTTGTAAGGCTAAGAATATTGAGATGAAATTTCTAGAAGAGTATGAACTTTCAGGTTTTCAAATGTGCATATTAGCAATGTTAAAAGTTGAAACTTCTCGGACTTGATGAGAGAGATGTTCTACTGATGCAAAGGTAATATGTTGATAATACTGCTGCTACTAGTACTACCACTATTACTATTAACACAATTACTAGTAATATCAATACTACTACATTGACTACTATTAATACTATGCCTAAGGGTATGTAGGTGAACTTTTCAAAGAATTTTGAGGGGGAAGGTAAACTGAATTTCAAAAAGCCGTTTGTATGAATATTATAAAGAGGGTGTTGCTGAAATATCTTAGGAGCAGTTTGGTTTGTGAAGTTGAAATCAGCAGGGCTTGTGCTAAGGGAAGTTGAACAAACCAAAAGGAAATATTTGTATCTTAATGCTGCTGGTTCTTCTCATGCTACTACTACTGTTACTATTATTTTTACTTTTGTTAATACTGCTGCGACTAAGACTTTGGCTACTACTATTAATTATACTGCCACTACTATTGTTTTGAAAACAAAGGGTATTAAGGCGTAAAATGTAATGGTTATATGCTGAAACTTTCAGCGTGCGTTGAAAGAAATGTTGTAGAAACCAACAGTGCTAGCTCTGGAATAGCCAGCTTGCTCCAAAATCTGGAAAGTTAAACAGATAGGTATCAGGATGTAATGTAAACCTCATCGCCCTCGGGACAAGCTTTTAACCAGTTCTTTTCAGAGGAATGTTTTTAAACTTTTGGCTATTTTGGGCTGGTTTAGCCCTTTAAGTGCTTGCAAATTAATTTCCACCAGAAGCTATTGATGGATCGTGAGGAACATAAAAATACCATATTATGATGCATTTACTTCTAGCTCGATTGTGTTTCTAAACAGCATATTTACAGTCAATTTCCTTTTGTTGTGAGCATTGCCTTTGTTTTACAAGCGGCTTTTCTCCTTGTGAGCTTTCTGCAAAGTTTCAATTTTGACTTTTTTTTGGTTCTCCGTGTTGTAAACTAGTTTCTAGAGACCTTAGAATTCTCAAAATAAAATTGCTACTGCTTTTTTCATTAATAACGATCTAAGTCAAAGGTTTGCAATTTAAAGGGTAGTGCCATTTTTTGGAGTTTTTGGCGTTCAAGATGCGATAAAACCATTTTGATATCAAGCCCTGGTCTCTGAAAATGTTCTTATGGGGTAAGTGGATGCAAGGCATTTTGAAAAGAAAAAGAAAAATCAAAATACCTAGATAACCGAACAAAATAAAAGTAATTGAGAACCGATTGATATTTCTTGCTGATTATAGAGTAGTGGAGGCCCAATGTATTTAAATGATCAATAATTCCGCATTTTAAATGGTCAGGCACCCCGTAATACAAGCAAACCCTTGTTTTAAAGACTCAGGTATCGCCGAAAAACGAGCAGAGAGAGCAGCTAAATGTTACGTCACGGGAAATGTTTACTTTCGGTTGTTACATCATAGGGAATGTTTTCTAAGAGACACAGGTGTTAATTACCTAATAGTTTCCTTCTAAAAAACCTAAGTGGGGGAGGGGGGCTACGAATGGATTCTTTACTTAAAGATTTCCCTTTAAAAAATCAACGAAGACTCCTCTGCCTAACAGTTTCTTTTCAAAAACTTAAGGGTTTTGTTACCCTATGATTTCTTTTATTATTCTTTAAAAAACCTAAGGTTGTTTGGAAGACCTTTAGGGCTTCTTGTCCCAAGATTCTCGTTAAAAATATACATTATCCTAAATTTTTCCTTTAAAACTTTCAAGGGCCTGCTAAATCAAGATTTTCTTGTGTTTTACCTAATAGTTTAATTTTAAAAACCTTCAGGGCTTTTTTACTCAAAAATTTTCCTAACAAAAAAAAATCCAGGGGATCCTTTATCCCAGCATCTCCCTTTAAAAACATAAGAGGGCCCCTCAAATAGGGGCATACTCCAAATTGATCATTACTCAGTATTTGCATGCTTATCCACCATTAAATGCGAAAAAAATTTCGGCCATTTTATAGACAGTGACTATTGATTTTTATCCAACACTGAATTCCCGTTATTTCTTCGACAAGTATTAACTTTTTATTTTAACTGGAAACCATACCGTTTCTTTGCGTGCAGTTGACTATAAATAGGCACTAGAAGGGAAATTTCTATCAGTCCTAATCTGGATTTTGAACGTAACAAATTTCAATTAAAAAAAATGGATATGGAACAAAAGGTAAGCCTAATCAACAGGTAATCCTCTTTCTATAGTGTATAAACCCCCCCCCCCAAACAGTTTAATTACTGATAGAACTTTCTAATGTGTTACTTCGGGGCACATTCAAGCAAGCTGGTAAAACTATGTAAGCCTCTTTTTGTATACTCCTTCCCCCAACCATTATGGTGTGCATACTCAAATTTGAGATACTATAGCTCGCTATATTAGATAAGTGTTCGTGGTATTTAGCCACCAATATTATACAGGTAGGCAACAACATCACATTTTATTGGGTTTGTAAGGTACGGGGGTCATCACTTATTGGAGGGGAAAGCCCCGGCCCCAAATTATAATGTGAAGCTCGCGTCTACCACATCGGTTCTGCAAATATTGGGTTTTGTACTACCCTATTTACAGTATAACCTGTCCCAGGGAATGATAACGCGATCGAGTGGTCAAATGGCATTTTTGAAGCCAAATGTATCCGCCCTTGGGTTACCACTAGAAATCTCTAACTCTCTCCTTGGAGGTAACAAACCCCCCTGTCAATATAATAATGACGGTATCTTGTAACTCTATTCCTACCCTGCCTGGGTTCCGGGAAAATCAGTAGACAGTTTGTAGAAAATAACCTACTTGTATTCTTCCAATGGTCACTTATAATAACACAAAAATATGCTTCCCCGAACGGGGTCTAAATGCAGACCAACTCAAAAATAATATTCTATACACAACTGTTCATAGGGGTGGACCTTCGCTTGGCCCAGCCAATCCTCTCAATCCCCATTGAAAATCAATTCTACTTTCCCAGCGCTATTATTCAATTACTCAAACCAGAAAGTACAAAATAGAATTTACTTCAAAGGTTACTTATTGCAATACAACTATAGCTTAGCAACGAGACTTTTAAATTGTCATTGAAAATAATACTATAGGCAAATCTAAGCAAATGTAATTACGGAACGAAAACAGGTCATTTATCTGAAAAGAAAAGAAACAGGGGTGGAACCCCAACAATAAGCAGCTATAACCCCATCCCTTCTCCCCTCACTGATATAATTAATCATATTTTCATCTTGTTAAAATAATTTTTACTATTAATTTTTGTGTTTTTTCAAAAGTCCCTCGCAAATCGAAGCATATTCAGACAGCTGAACTAAAATTCTATCCTCTATTCAAAAAGGTACTCTATTGCTATGCTGATAGATGTGTTTAAGCCAAATTAAACATTATCCTTCAACTATTAGGGATTAAGTCCTTAAGTATCGTGCATCATTAAAACCGGCCTGCTATTAGTCAATTATATAGTCAGGTATCCCTTTGACCAGTAAATTAAATAGCGAATAACCCCAGCAAATGATTTCACACAAAAAAATTATTTTCAATTCGAAGAGTTAATTTTCTAAAATAAACTTCATTTTTTTTGACGAGGGAGAAGTGCTAGTTATGATTGATATTTTCCTATGAAAAATGTGTTAAGTGGTCAATATCTATTCGAGGATGGAGGGTGGAAATTGAGTGTAAGTTAAAGGGTTGCGTTCCAACAGCTGCTTTGTAAAGTGATGCAGATTGTTCCTTTGCGTGAAATGCCCAGAAAAATATAACTTATTTAGGCATATAAGGAGTGGATTCATTAAGCACCCCCTTTTGGACGATAATTATTCGAGGTTGGATTAACTAGGGTCAGATGTAACCGTAGATTAAATGTTAATACTTTAGTCATTCAGTAGCGTATTCACACAAAATTCTAGTTTTGCTATGTTGAAAAGAGCTTATGTTGGTGAAATGAGACGGGTCTAAAGAGTTGTCCTAGATACTTATTTTGAAGCCATATTTTTCGACTAAGCACTGCCTATAAAATTTGAATTTCTTCTGTTTTTTAGAGTGTCCTTTTGTCACATTTAAACGCCCATGCATAATACATTTGTAGCTCAAGTGTGAAGACCAGACTGGTTATTTTTACTATTGCTTTTTATAGAGAGTATAAAAGTAAATTTAATCGTGGAAGAAAAATACTTAGTGTATATGATACTCTTTAAGTTCTCTGTCAGAATGTTCTATTTTCCTCGAATTCAACACATAACTCATCTCCCCTTAGCTTTATTATTTGAATCTATTTTTGTTAGTTGAATTCTATACCTTTCTTTGAAAAAGTGTGATCATCGTAGGGGGCATAAAAACTATGGTTATCTAGCTTTGATATAGAAGAGTAGGATAAAATGAGTTAAATTTAAGTTAGGACATGTTGAAATTAGGATATAAATATTTATAAAAATATATTATTACAAAAATTTTGATGATGTGCTTGAGGACGACCCCTGTTAAAGTTTTAGTTCCACCTAGATCAAAGAAGTTATAAATATTTTACCCTCCAAAGTCCCGTATCATTCCGAAATTTCCCTCGTCCATGGGTCCCCCGTTAAGATCGAGTGGGGGGGGGGGCAATGGGGTGTTTTCTTAAGGCTAATTTCTATAGGATGTTTTTTTCTTTGTGGGAAACTAAAATTCGGCTTCTTTTTAAGCAAAATTTGGATCATCCCCCCAGCAAGAGGATAAGGCTATGCGATGGCAATGCAACAACCTCCGTCCTGCAGGGCGAAGATGCAACCCTTCCACGGCATTCTAGAACAGTAGGGGGAATACGACCACGTCAACTCTATGAGGCTATGATGCGGGTTTTTTACGAACTGATCCAAGCAAGCAAGATGGAGTTTTCTACCCTAGGGTACCTGCAAATCATAGATTTTTTTTTCGTAAAGAATATCAATTAGGGCTAAAAACTAATGTATAATCTTCTTTAAGTTAAAATAGGGCATCACTCCTAGGATAGAAATAAGGCATTCAGGTCGCCTTCAATTTAAGTCCTAAGAATAATCCTTTCTTTCAAAACATGGTAAATAACTAGGCTATTGCAGCACCTCAAGGAAATAACAAACACGAATCCATTCTTTTAACTATTACTAATGTTTTATCCTTGCCTCTAAGAAAGAAATTTGAGGGGTCCTAATAATGAGGGGAAATATCATGGGCTCTCAATATGAGGGGGAGACCGCATGGAAATAGAACATAATTTTCTTGAAATAAGATACCTTGTGCTGAAATTTTCTGGGAAAAGGGGTTATTATTCTTTTTTGACATTATAATGGGCCCTAGCCCAATTAGTTCTGAAGGCTTTCGAAAATAATGAGGGGCCCTGACCCGTTAGATAAATATTCATTATCATAGCTTAAAATCGAAAAACACATCACGAGAGTAAAAATTTTCTATTCTTTTTCCAAGCCAAATTCAATTCCTTAATTGGCAACCTACTGAATGACCTCCTTGGAGCAGTACCTATGGACACTAGGACCTCCTCAGTAAGTTCTTCTTTTAAAATACATCTGAAACGTTTGTTCGTTAACTTTATAGCTGGTGGTGGTGACCTGAAGGATCCATGTATTTTCATTAAATTTATAACTAGTAGTATGGACACAAAGGTGTCTATATAGGCTTAATAACCTTTAGATGGTAGCATGGTTTATACATCTAAAGTGTCCATTTAGAGGGTTCTATGTGACTGGTGGTGAGGTCTTATAACTGGTAATATTTTCAAAGAGTCATATTGCCCACGTATGGTCACTATGAGCTAGTGAGTTCCTTCGAGCTCGTTCTTATCTATTTCAATGTCATTCCATAGGATGAAGTGTTTAAATGAGCCAATTAGCTCCTATTATGTTATAGTTACACATAATGACACCAGCGCCCAATAATGATAATCTATTGACATTATCGATTTTTCGTGATAATGCATGTACGAGGCCAATAGAATCTGAACTTAAGGGTGTTTTAAGTTCAGAAGTGAGACCGTTTAGTATACAGTCAACAATGTTCGTTCTAGACTCTCTAGTGAGGGATCTTGTTGTTGACAAAGAATACGAATGGGTGGATTATCCCCTATAACCGAAGAACATTGAAGGAGCAGTAGCTGATTAAAATCCCCCATCAATTTCACTCCATTACAGCAGTGAAACAGAAGAGAAGGCTATGGATAGGCCAAAGCATGACACAACAGAAGCTCTCGAAAACATAATTATACCTGAGGAGGATTGTTTGCATGGGTGGACCATCTTTCCCCCAACAAACCCGAATATATGCTATCAGGTTTAGAGAGGGGTTACCCTCCCCCATCTATTCCACTAAACATCCCTTATAGTGACAGGAATATGGAGGAACCAGGACGAAATGGTGCCGAATTTACCCCCCCCCCTATTGCCCTATTTTGAATAAGCTGACTCCACTTCAAGCAAAATTTATATACTTTGTGCAGAGTGTGGAGACCCCTTCAACACTCTCAAAAGTGCGATTATCCATATTGATAAAGTAGACATATCGCAAACATACGTAAGCGAGATTTGAGTACTTCTTGAAAACCAACTTCAGGTGGCGGGAGGGCAGGACAGTATAAAAACATCAATCACACTTGAAATATTTTTTTTAATTAAAAAACGGTGATGTGTACTCGTACTACCTAAAAACAAAAACATAGAAATTTCTGCCTGACTTGCATAATTTTGAGGGTATTTTTCAGATTGGGTGGTAAGTATTTTTAATATGGTGGAGAGTCACAACCTTATATGCCCGGGCACTAGCCCTTGAATTTCCAATCGAAAGAGCCTTTTTTGAAGTTTCTACGACAACGCCTTCTATAAAAACCTTATATGCCCCCAGGGCATAACTCAAAACCCTTGCCCCAAGGGTTATGCGGGAGTGTCCTCCTCAAAAACTTATTTTCTATCGGGAAATCAACTACGCTGAACAAAATGGCTATCTCAAAATTTTGATTGTAAGTTTTTGGGGAATTGATGGGCGTGGGGGGGGCTAGTTGCCCTCCAATCACTTTCGACTATTAAAAAGGGCACTAGCCCTTTAAATTTATAATCGAATGAGCCTGTTTTGAAGTTTCTATGACAACGCCTTATATAAAAACCTTGAATGCCCCAAGGGCATAACTTAAAACCTTTGCCCTGAGGGTTGTGGCGGAGTGTCCTCCTCAAAAACCAACTACCTGGAAACTGACTACACTAAACAAAATGGCTATCTCAAAATTTTATATTGATGTGTTTGGGGGAATGATGGGCGTGGGGGAGGGGGCTAGTTGCCCTCCAATCACTTTCGACTATTAAAAAGGGCACTAGAACTCTCGATTTCCAATCGAATGGGCCCCCTTTGAAGTTTCTACGACGACCCCTTCCTCATGAAGTGCCTCTGAGAAAAAATAATAATAAATAATAAGACCTTGGAGCCGTATGGCCTTTACTATAGGCAACGCTATAGCATTGCCTGTGAAACAGATTCATGCGAAAGGCCAACAAACCCGAGCTAGCAAAAGCAGTCTATCAGTCATGTGGGTTTGATGCTCAGTCCCCAAGACCGATGGAAATCACCAGATTCGCCTTAGACGGGGGCGCCCTTCCACATAGGATCCCGTGGAAGGTCGCTTCCACATACAAGGCTATCATGTCTTCGTACATTCATTACATTGAAAAAAAGTATCCCCATGCAGTTGTCGTCTTCGATGAATACAATGGCAGTCCGTCAATCAAAGATACATTAGACCTATTTGCGTCGAGCTGGATCTGTCGGCTGTGAAGTATTATTTACCGAGGACATGAATCTTTGCATGAAGAAAGAGGAGTTTCTTTCATGCGAAGAGAATAAATCGCGTTTTCTGAAGATTCTCGGAAACGCTCTGGTAGCCAGTGCTTGCGATGTATACCACTCTGAAGGAGATGCTGATTTAGACATAGCGAAGAAGACTACGGAAACGGCTCTCCATAGCGACACCATTGTGGTTGCTGATGACACGGATGCTCTCGTTTTCCCTATCTTTCATGTAGACACAAGTTCAAATCGAGCTTACATATCGCCGGAAGCGAAATTCGGAAGTGAATGCTCAGCTTGGGATGCTTGTCAGCCAAAAGAGAAGCTAGGATCAGAAATTTGCCAGCTGATGCCATTTTGTCACGCCATACCAGGCTGTGACACAACATTGCACCTTTATGGCATCGGAAAAGGAAAAGATCTTAAGCTATTGTTATCCAGCTCGAGTTTCAGAGTCGCCGGTACCCTGTTTACCAGAAAATCTGTAGCTCATGATGAGATAGCTGCGGCTGGAGAGAAAGCTTTGCTGATACTCTACAACTGCCAGGATCTGGCTAGCCTTGACGCTGCCAGGAACCAATTTTTCAGAGGAAAGTCAATACTGCCTCCTCATTCTTACACCCACAAGAGCTGCCTCTGACTATGATGGCAGCTAAGTATCATTCGTTATGAGTCTACAGCTAGGTTCAAATTTACTAGGAAACACGGTTGACCCCCTAAGCTGGGGATGGAATCTTCAAGGCAACGAAGTTTTAGAGCCAAAAACGAGAGACCTCCCCACTGCTCCTCCTCATCTTCTAAAGACAGACGTGTTCTTAAAGAGCTGATGGTTGCAACAGTGAAAGATACTCCTGCAAGAAAAATGGCTTGGAGTGCACCATAGCTTGT
>JAQQPU010001161.1:33970-74852 GCA_029168905.1 Artemia sp. Kazakhstan ARC1039 | reverse complement strand
ACTGAAAGTAAGGAGCGACATTATTCCGTAAATGAAAGGGGCTGTCCCCTCCTCAACGCCTAGCTCTTTACGCTAAAGTTTTATACGGAATAATTTCTGTTCGTTTTAAGTTTTAATGTCGCTCCTTACTTTCAGTTTAAAAAACTTGTTTTTTTATTTAATTTCTGATCGTTTTTTAGTTAATGCAGCTTTTATTTTGGCTCACCGTCATTGAATAAGTAAACAAAATTTGCATAAAAATTTCACTTTTCTTTTGCAAAATGGCTGTCTCTAGATTTGGTTCTGACGTAATTTACAAATTAACTTACGTAACGAACTTCTATATTCGTATATTTTTCTTCTGGCAAAAAATACAACGTTGCAGATTTTTGCAGATATGAGCTTGAAACCTATGTAATAGGGTTTTCTGATACGGTGAATCTGACGGTGTGATTTTCATTAAAATTCTTTCACTTGTAGGGGATGTTTCCTCCCTCTTTAAAAAATCAGGTAAATTTTCTCAGGCTCGTAGCCTTTGATGAGTAATACTAAACTTAATAAAATTTATATATTTAGAATCAGCATTATAAGTCCATTCTGTTGATACATTTATTGACATCAAAATTTCGTTTTTAAAAGTTTCGATTACTATTAAGCCGTATAGCTTGTTTTGTTATTGTTTTTTTTTTATTACGTATATGTTATTACGTATATGAGGAGGTTCTCTCCATAGTCAATACCACGCTCTTAACGTTAAAAGTTAAAAAAAATTGTAATTCACAAACTCCTGAATCACAAAGGCCGTTTAATTAGAATAGATAGCTCTTTTGAAAGCACTAAAAAAACTGTAGCGTAAAGAGCGAGGTATTGACTTGGGGGAGAACCCCCTCATATACGTAATAATTTCTGTTCGTTTTTAGTTCTTATGTTGCTTCTTACTTTCAGTTGGAAAAACTTGTTTTTTTTTAATTAGATTTCGGATCGTTTTTTAAATAATGCTCCGAAATCCGGCGCCCCCTTCATAGAAATGTCCCTTACCCCAAAGAAACATCCTCCAGGGAAATATTCTCCCGATTAACCCCCTCCTCCAGCCCCCCCCCCACCAGAAAAAATCCTTCCTGAAAATGTCTGTATACTTCCCAGTAACCAATACAATATGTAAGCAATGGGCAAAGTTCATAACTTGCAACCCTTCCCCTGGGAACTGTGGGGAATTAAGTCATCCGAAAAGACATATTTATTAGATTTTTGACTATGCTAAAGAAAATGGCTATCTCAAAATTTTAATTGGATGACTTTGAGAAAAAAATTAGAGTGGGAGGGGGCCTAGTTGCCCTCCATTTTTTGGTCACTTAAAAAGGGCACTAGACCTTTTAATTTCCGTTCTAATGAGCCCTGCGACGATATTCTAGGACCACTGGGTCAATACAATTACCCCTGGAGAAAAGAAAAAAAAATAAATAAACACGCTTCCGTGATCTTTCTTCCGGCAAAAAATGGAAAATTTCGCATTTTTGTAGATAGGAGCTTGAAACCTCTACAGTAGGGCTCTCTGATACCCTGAATATGATGGTGTAATTTTTATTAAGGTTCTATAACTTTTAGGGGGTCTTTTTCCCTTTTTTCGAAAATCAGCCAAATTTTTTCAGGCGCGTAACTTTTGATGGGTAAGATTAAACTTGATGAAACTTATATGTTTGACATCAGAATTAAAATCTAATTCTTTTTATGTATCTATTGATATCAAAATTCCGTTTTTTAGAGTTTCGGTTACCATTGAGCCGGGTCGCTCCTTACTTACAGTTCGTTACCACGAACTGTTTGATGAAGGTGAATGAATTTTGATCTCAAATTCCTGTGAAGAGCAAGGTTTTTGGGAAAGGGTGGGGAGGATGGGTATTAAAAAGATCTTGAAGTATCTCAGAAAACCTAGTTTGTCAACTCAAAACTGATCAAGAAACTTCTATCGAACGCTTGTTTTTTTTACATAAAACGTTAGAATTTTTTCATTTTTGTTTAAAACAGAGTATTTTTATTTATTTTTGACATTTTGGAGAAACTAACATCAGATATAATTCAGCTTTTAAATCTAACAGAGAAAGACATATCAAACACCAGTTTCGTGATATTTTCTTTTTTTCCTAAAAAAATAAAAATTAATAAACAAAACGGCGAAAAAAACAAATTTAGCAACGAGTTAGAGATAGTGATTTTGGATATGTTGTTCAGCGATTTTTCTGGTCTGGATAGTGAAGAAAGCATTGCTTTATCAATTTGCTCCGGGTCAAACCTTATTATTCCTGTATTGTTAGGCAGCGCGATTGCGCTTTCTATGAAAGATCGATATTGGTATAATGTATTATTTTTTTGTTGTTGTTGTTTAGACCAGGGCACTTTGTATTGAAGGAGTTGTCGTGGTAACTCCTAAAAGGGCTCATTCAATTCAAAATAGAAAGAGCATATGCCATTTTTAATAGTCGAAAGTGATTGGAGGGCAACTAATCCCCCTCCCACGCCCACCCTTCCATTTGCCAATTATGTTTGAAAACTATATGTTGTCTTAAGATTAAATCAAAACACACTGTGTTAATACTAATTCCCAATAAGGCATCTCAGCAGTATCCCAAGAATAACTGAGGGTATTATATTCAAACTTTCGGGGCTACTTCTGCTCTTAAAATTTTAACCAAATCAAAAAAGCTCTAGTGTATCCAAGCTATCAACGAAAGTTAATAGATTTTTGTTAAAATCGATTTAGTTAATAGTTAATAGATTTTAGGTATAAAATTTTCCATTTCAGGACAACTAGAGGAGATACAAAACTAAATTAAACACTACTATTTGTGTCTAGATTTTTAAAACGGTGTATGTTGTTAAAATTTGCTGAATTTTTTTTTCCAGCATAGACATAGCAGGCCAAACTATAAAGTCTTAAAAAAAGAAAAGTTTTAAAGGTTTATTTCCCTTTTCCCTGAAAAGACTATGTCAATATAGAACGAACAGAAATTAATTAAAAAAACTTTTTCCACAAAATAAGTTTTCCAAAGAAAAGTAAAGAACTCCATTAAACAAAAATTGAGCAACAATAAAATCAAGACATCTACCAAGCGTGAAACTACCACAAATCAGCATGGATAAAAAAATGAAACCCAAAACGAACAGAAATTACAATAAATAACCGAGTCAAACTCAAGACGATCAGAAATTAATATACGTTGGGCTCAAAACCCCCTATGCCTTCCAAAGGCCAGAACAAGTTCGCTTTTTACTGAAAATAAATACAACCAAATGTGCATTGTCAGTTTATTATACATAAATTAAAAAAACTTTTTTCCCAAAATAAGTTTTTCAAAGAAAAGTAAAGAACTCAATTAAAGAAAAATTACCGAAAATAAAATCAAATAATCTACCAAGCGTGAAACTACCGCAAATCAGCATTAATAAATAAATGAAACCCACAACGAACAGAAATTACAATAAATAACTAAGTCAAACTCAAAACGAGCAGAAATTAACATAAGTTTGGCGCAAAACCCCTATTCCTTCCCAAGGCCGAAACAAAATTCCCACTTTACAGAAAAAAATATATTTTTTTTACTTTTATAACTTTAATAAATCATATTATATTAACATTACATTATAATATATTGAACACTAAATATCAGTATATGTATATTAAACTGACAATGCACATTCATTTGTATTTTTTTAGTAAAGTGCAAATTTTATTCTGGCCTTGGGAAGGCACAACGGTTTTGTGCCCCACTTATGTTAATATCTGCTCGTTTTGAGTTAGACTCTATCCAATCACTCTCCAGTCGCTCTCCAATCACTTTCAACTATTAAAAAAATCACTATCCCTTTCAATTTCCAATGGAATGAGCCCTTTTGAAGTTTCTACGCTTTCAATAAACACCTTACATGCCCCAAGGGCAAAACTTACAACCCTTGCCCTGAGGGCTGTGGGTAGGGGGGGTTGTCATCCTTAAAGACATAATTTCCTAAACTTTCAACTGCCTTGAATAGAATGGCTATCTAAAATGTTGATTGGATGAGTTCGGGGAAAAGATGGGCGACAGAGGGGGGGGGGGGTTAGTTGCCCTCAAATCACTTTCGACTGTTAAAAAGGGCACTAACCCTTTGAATTTCCAATCGAATAAGCCCTTTTCAAGTTTTACGACAAAGATTTCAATAAAAACCTTACATGCCCCCATGGCAAAACTTATAACCCTTGCCCTGAAGACTGTGAGGGGAGTGTCCTGCTCAAAGATATAATTTCCTGAACTTTGAACTGCGTGGAACAAAATGGCTATCTCAAAATCTTTTTTGGATGTTTTTGGGAAATGGTGGGCGTGGAAGGAGTGTTAGTTGCTTTCCAATCACTTGCGACTATTTAAAAGGAAACTTGTCATTTCAATTTCCAATCGAATGAGCCCTTTTTGAAGTTTCAACGACAACGTGTTCTATAAAAGCCTTATATGACCCCTGGGCATAATTTACAACGCTTGCCCTGAGGGCTGTGGTGGGGGGGGGGGTTGTCATCCTCAAAGATCTAATTTCCAGAACTTAAAACTACGTTAAATACAATGGCTATCTCAAAGTTTTCATTAGATATGTTTGGGGAAAAGTTAGGCGTGAGAGGCGGGTTAGTTGCCCTCTAATCACTTTCGACCATTAAAAAGGACACTAGCCCTTTGAATTTACAATTGAATGAGCCCTTTTTTAAATTTCTACGACCACGCTTTCTATAAAAAACATTATATGCCCGCAGGACATAACTTACAAGCCTTGCCCTAAGGGCTTTGGGGGACTGTCCTCCTCAAAAACATAATTTCTATCTGAAAATCAACTACGCTGAACAAAATGACTATTCCAAAATTTTTTTGGACGTGTTTCTGGAAATAGTGGGCGTGGAAGGGATGTTACACGCCTTCTAATCACTTTCGACTATTAAAAAGGGCACAAGGCACTCCAGTTTCCAATGGAATGAGCCCTTTTCGAAGTTTTATACGACAACTTCTTCGATACCAAGTGTCCTGCTCTAAAGGAAAAAAATAATAAATAATACATTGTGCCAACATCGTTCTTATATAGCCCTAGGGCATAACTAAAAACCCTTACCCTGAGGGTTTTGGGGAGTGTCCTCCTCATAAACATATTTTCTATCTGGAAATCAACTAAGCTGAACAAAACGGCTATCTCAAAATTTTGATAGGATATGTTTGGGGGAAGGATGAGCGTGGGAGGGCTAGGTGCCCTCCAATTACTTTCGACTATTAAAAACGGCACTAGCCCTTTGAATTTCCAATCAAATGAGCCTTTTTTGAAGTTTCTACGACAACGCCTTATATACAAAACTTCTTTACCCCCAGGGCATAACTAACAACCCTTGCCCTGAAGGCTGTGGGGGAGTTTCCTCTTCAAAAACATAATTTCTATCTGGAAATCATCTACGCTGAACTAAAAGGCTATCTCAAAATTTTGATTGGATGTGTTTTGGGAAATAGTGGGCGTGGACGGGGTGTTAGCTGCCTTCAAATCACTTTCGACTATTAAAAAGGGCACAAGCCACTCCAATTTCCAATTGATTGAGCCCTTTTCGAAGTTTCTGAGAAAACTTCTTCGATACGAAGTGCCCAGCTCTAAAGGAAAAAAAAAATTAATAATACATTGTGCCAACATCGTTCTTATATGCCCTTAGGGCATAACTTCAAACCCTTGCACCGAGGGTTGTGGAAGAGTGTCCTTCTCAAAAATATATTTTCTAACTGAACTAAACTACGCTGAACAAAATGGTTATCTCAAAATTTTGATTGGATGTGTTAGAGAGAATGATGGGCGTGGGAAAAGGGGGGCTTGTTGCCCTCCAATCTCTTTTGACTATCAAAAAGGGCACTAGCCACTCCAGTTTTCAATCGAATGAGCCCTTTAAGAGGTTTCTATGACAATTCCTTCGATACGAAGTGCCCGGGTATGGATAAGAACAAAAAATAATACATTGTGCCAACATCGTTCTTTATTTAGGCAGTGCTATTGCGCTGCCTATGATCTACTGGTATTTAGTTATCAAAATTTTAATGTTATTTGATTTATTAAAGTTATAAAAGTGAAGCATTTATATTCTTTTCAGTGAATTGCAAATTTTGTTCTGGCCTTGGGAAGGCATAGGGGCTTTGAGCCCAGCTTATGATAATTTCTGCTCGTTTTGAGTTTGACTCGGTTATTTATTGTAATTTCGGTTTGTTTTGGGTTTCATTTATTTATCGATGCTGATTTGTGGTAGTTTCACGCTTGGTAGATTATTTTATTTTATTGTTGCTCATTTTTTGTTAAATAGAGTTCTTTACTTTTCTTTGAAAAACTTATTTTGCGGAAAAAGTTTTTTAATTAAATATAGACAAAGAATAGATCTTACTAGTAATTAAATAAAAAAAACAAGTATTTTTAACTGAAAGTAGGGAACGACGTTAAAACTTAAAACGAACGGAAATTATTCCGTATATGAAAGGGGCTGTCCCTTCCTCAACGCCTCGCTCTTTACGCTAAAGTTTTTCATTGTTTAAAAAAATAGAGTCGTGAGAAAATCAAACTTTAGCGTAAAGAGCGAGGCGTTGAGGAGGGGACAGCCCCTTTTATATACGGAATAATTTCTGTTCATTTTAAGTTTTAACGTCGTTCCTTACTTTCAGTTAAAAAAACTTGTTTTTTTTTATTTTTTGAACGTTTTTGAATATATACAAGTTTTGATTTTGGCTCACCGTACATGAATAATTAAAAAAAAATTTAATATTAATTTTACTTTTGTTTGGTTAAATGGCTTTCTCGAAACCTGTTTAATTTTATTTTCGAACTTTTTTTATTAGAAATAAATATTTGTAACTTACGAATTAACTTACGTAACGAACCTCTATATTCTTATATTTTTAATACATATATTATAGGGTTCGCTACCTAGTCAATACCTTGCTCTATAAGCTAAAGTTCGAATTTTATTCCAATTCTTTAAATTGTCCCCTTAATCACAAATGCCGTTAATTAGAATAAATAGCTCTTATGAAAGTACTAAATAATCTTTGGCTTAAAGAGAGAGGTATTGACTAGGGGATGAACCAAATAATATACATAATGTTTTCTGTCGTTTTAAGTTTTGATGTTGCTCCTTACTTTCAGTTAAAAAACTTGTCTTTTTTATATATAATTTTTGATCTTTATTTAAATAATGTTAGGAAATCCGGCGCCCCCTTCATAGCAATGTCCCTTTTCCCATGAAAACTTCATTCACGGTAAGATCCTCCCACATAACCCCTTACCCACTCCCCACCACCCACTACCAGAAAAAATCCCCTCTGAAAACGTCTGTTTACTTCCAATAACCTATATGTTAACATTGGGTAAAGTTAATAACTTTCAGCCCTCCCCCCGGGGACTTCGGGGGATTAAGTCATTCTAAAAGACATAGTTATCATATTTTCGACCATGCTGAACAAAATGGCTATCTCATAATTTTGATCGGGTGACTTTGGGGAAAAAATGAGCGTGGGAGCGGGCCTAGCTGCCCTCCATTTTTTGGTTACTTAAAAAGAGCACTAGAACTTTTAATTTCCGTTCGAATGAGCCCTCCCACGATATTCTAGGACTACTGGGTCGATACGATCACCCCTGGAAAAAAAACAAATAAACAAGCATCCGTGATCTTTCTTCTGGCGAAAAATGCAAAATTCCACATTTTTGTAGATAGGAGCTTGAAACCTCCGCAGTAGGGTTCTCTGATACGCTGAATATGATGGTGTGATTTTAAGGTTCTATAGCTTTTAGGGGGCCTTTCCCCCTTTTTTCCAAAATCAGCCAAATTTTCTCAGGCGCGTAACTTGATAGGTAGGACTAAACTTGATGAAACTTATATATTTGAAATCAGCATTAAAATCTGATTCCTTTGATCTATCTATTGATATCAAAATTTCGTTTTCTACAGTTTCGGTTAGCATTGAGCCGGGTCGCTCCTTACTTACTGTTCTTTACCACGAACTGTTTGACGAACATGGTCCTTTTCTATAGATTGAACCAGATTGTTGTCTTAAATATATTTCACCAATGCATTTACTCCGCTTTGCAATCTTTGTATTATATTCACTATACATAATATAATGTCACTTTATGTTATATTCACTTTTGCTGCGAAACATGACTGTTTTTCTAATTTGAATCTGCTTAATGATATAGCATATCGCGCAAACATCTCGTCCTAATTTAGGGTTAGTCGGCAACCTTCTGTTATATCTGCTGCAGCTTTAGGCACTCTAGGTTTCATTTGGCCATTGTAAACGTCTTCAATATCGAATAGTGTAAAAGAATATATTACAATATCCTCGATGTTGACACACTGAACTCTTTTTTAATATTGAAGCAAAGTCACACGATCTCCAACTCCGAGTAGGTAACAACTGAAAGTAAACATTCACTGTGATGTAATATACACCTGCTCTCACCGATTTATTGCGGGGATACCTGACCCTCTAAAACAGGGCTGTTCTCGTATTGCATGATACCTGACCATTTAAAATGCGGAGGTACTGACCATTTAAATAGATTTGGCTCCCATTACTTTTTAGTACAGTAGCTTACAATGTAAGGGTTACCAAGAGAAGCCAATGAAGTCTTAGAAATAAAAGGAAAGCTGTTTTACTTTGGTAAATATTTTTATCAGATTGTGAAGATCTAGGGCTGTGTTCAGGCAATAAGCTTTCTTACCAGCTTCTTCCGAACGAACAAGCTACATAAAATTTCACCTTCTCGTAAAGTATAGTTTATGTTTTTAATTTTAGCTCATATTGATTTATTTGATAAAAACATTAAGAGCCTTGTTGAAGGGTCGGTTCTTCCTTTTTTTATTAATTTAGTTTCTTTTAGCTACAAAAATCAAATTATTTAACATTTGAAGATAAATCCTGCTATAAATGGGCAATATATTGTTTTACCAAGAAAACAAAGGCCTAGAAAAAACAGAAATTTATCATCAAACTTGGTGCTGATGTTGCAGTTGTATCCCTGTCTCCGTCCCCATTGCCTGGCTATATCCCCTTGTTATATGCAAAAGTCTGTTGATTCTTAAAACGATGCGTAAGTTATTTAGAAGTTCTTTATGTAAAATCGTTTTTTTTTTAACGAATATTGAATGCATAAGGTCATATAGTCTTGAATATAATCTTAAATTCAATTAATTTTACTTACTATATGCCCAGAAAACGAGAAACTACATCACAGTAGTGAAAAGGAAGGAAATTGATTTTTGAATGGCTCTAATTTTTGATAAATTTTTATATAATCTTCAAAAGGCTTACCAGTAATAGCGGAGGAACCGCCAGATATTAATCCATGAAAATATATAATTTCATTGTCCCAGGGTATGGCACAATCGTGTCCCCAGGAATTAGGGGTTGTGTTGACCCTAAAGGAATTGTTGGATGACCTTTGGGCTATTTTGTACAAAATAGCTGTTTCGAAATTTCAATTGGATGCATTTGGATGAAAGATGGCCTGCGGGAGGGGCAAACTCCCACAAAAATTTGACTCTTGAGGTGCGAACTAGAATTTCCAATATCCAACCAAATGACCCTTCTCCAATGTTTATTAGACCAGCCCTTGCATAAAATACCTTTTATGCCCCAGGTTATAACTAACAAACCAAACCACCCTGCGGGGTTTTGTCAACCCCAGAGACATTGTTAGATGCTGTTTTAACAATTTTTAACAAATTGGCTGGATCAAATTTTCAACCACATGCATTTGGGGAAAAGAGGGCAAAAGGAGGAGTACTATCCACCAAGTAACCTTCTTTTTCCAATTTATTAAATAGCCTTAGTAAAGAAATTTTCCAATAAATTTTGCAACTGAAACGCGCACTTTTTTTGTTTTCTTTGCCTAAAAATCTTGTGGTAAAGCTTTCTAATTTAGTTAATTATTAATTTAGTAAAAATATATAAGACGCAAATATGAAGTTTTGAAATACCACTTTTTATTAAGATAAGGAACATATCCTGCCAATTTCTGTTTAACGGGAAATTGAGAAATTACCACTTCCTAGCGATTACGTGGGAAGGTGTGGTTGATAAAAATGTATAAAAGATACATTTTATCGGAAGGGGGGATCTGATACTAACTTTATACCGGACTGACCTCTGGTCCTTTGTTTTTAGAAATACCTTGGAGTTTTGTCTTATCATTGTAAGTGTCTAAGTATCTTATTATATATTATTGTAGTTTTTGAGACTTGTGGTCTACTTGGGGCAGCCAGTCCCAGTAGCATATCTATATCTGTAATTAATATGTGTAAATGGAATAAAAGTATTGTATTTTAGACAACCTCTCTATGATCTACCTTTAACCCCTCAAATATACCCAGTCGGTACGCCTCATTAGTTCGGTCACAGCCTAAGGCACGCTACCAAAGTTTAATTACCTTAGGGCCAGAGTTTATCTCCCCTATAAAGGGAGAAAAAGGCATCTACGACTACAACCCCCAAATACCATAAATATACACTTCACAACAACTGGTGGTCGCTGGAAAAACTGGGTCGAAAAGGCTAGATAAAAATAGTAGATTGAAATAAGATGTTCTTACCAGAGGAAAAAATGACTTCCCTATCAACAGTACTTGAAATTGCAAAAATTATACCAGAATACGCGGGAAATTCAGATGTAGATGAGTTTATCGAAAAATTAAAAATCTTCGACGAACTAACTGAAGCGATTGAGGATAAGGTCAAAGAGCAATGCGTTGCAGCCAGATTAAAGGGAAGCGCCCTTAAACATTTTGTGGCAATTAAGGAAAAAAAGCCCAAGGACATCAGTACTCTAATTGAATCTTTTAAAACAAGATTCATAGAGACAAGCATCTCCGAGAGGCTAAGAACAGAGGTAGTGACATTCAATACCTCAACTAGTATCAGGGAATATGCCGACAAAATTTGTAGATCCGTGTGTTTACAATTAGAGAAAGGCGGAAATGACGAGACAGTACAGAAAGTACAACTACATACTTTTACCCAAGGGTTACCAAAAAATATATTAAGACTAATATTATAGCGGAAACCTGAAAATTTAGAGCAGGCTATAATACTAGTCGAAACAGAGGTAAAAATTGACGAGGCTATGAAAAAGTTTGACCAGATGTCAATGAATAACACAGGAGACCAAGAAAGTATAAAATATGAAAGGGGACAGAAAAGGTTGAGCTTTGAGGAGCCGAATCGTGAACCAAAAAGGCGCGACGGAGGCCGAGGGTTGCCGTCTAGGGAAATAGCTTACAGACTCCATGACCTTGAGAGATTAGCAGCTAATAACTATAGAAAATATGGGAACCCTCCCCCACCAAAGACAGATAGTTGGGGAACCAACAAGGACAGATCAAAAATATTTAGAAATAACCAGGAAACAAACAAACAATTTAATAGAAAATTTTATTGCTATTATTGTAGCAAACCAAACCACTATGCAGAAGATTGCTGGAATAGAATACGCAAAGAAGGCCAGACGTACAAGACAAGACACGAATTCAGAACGCAGGAGGACAGAAATTTAGGAAGGCAGGGAACAAATAATGCTTGGCAAACACCTAATAATATTCCTGAATTTAGGCCTAGGAGGCAAACGGTTAACAATACCCAGGGTCAAAGTAGCAGCGCTGAAGAAAACTGGGATAATCCCAGAAACTTTTGGCCAAACAGTGGGCATTTAAACGGAGAAACCAGCCTGTAAGGGTCGAAAGAGCTATTTCCTTACAAAGACCCCTATATAGTTGTAAGTGTCAAAAGGGCTCATTTGATTGGAAAATGAAAGGGCTAGAGTGATCGGAGAAAGACTAAAGCTCCTCTCACGCTCACCATTTTCCCAGACACATCCAATCAAATTTTGAGGTTTTCTTTAACGTAGTTGAAAGTTCTGGAAATTAGGTCATAGAGGATAACAACAACCATCACAGCCCTTAGTGTAAAGGTTGTAATTTATGCCCTGGGGTATATAAGGTGTTTATAGAAAGTGTGGTCTCAGAAGCTCAAAAAGGGCTCATTCGATTAGAAATCGAAAGGCCTAGAACCCTTTCTGATAGTCGAAAATGATTGGAAGGCTTGATATTTTTATAGTAAAGATCGATGTGGGTATAATATATTATTTTTGTTGTTGTTGTTGTTGTTGTTTAGACCAGGGCACTTTGTATCGAAGGAGTTGTCGTAAAAACTTCAAAAAGGGCTCATTCGATTGAAAATAGAAAGGGCTGATGCCCTTTTTAATACTAAAAAGGAGCAGGAATAAACATAAGTTGGGCTAAAAACTCCTATGGTTTCCCAAGGCAAGAACATAATTTGCACTTTACTGAAGAAATACAAATGAATGTGCATTGTCAGTTTAATATACATATACTGATATTTAATAATCAAAATATTAATATTATTTGATTTATTAAATTTATAAAAGTAAAAAAAATTATATTTTTTTCAGTAAAGTGCAAATTGTGTTCTGGGCTTGGGAAGGCATGGGGGTTTTGAGCCCAACTTATGTTAATTTCTGCTCGTTTTGAGTTTGACTCGGTTCTCTATTGTAATTTCTGTTTGTTTTGGGTTTCATTTATTTATCGATGCTGATTCGTGATAGTTTCACGCTTGATAGATTATTTGATTTGATTTGTGTTTATTTTTTGTTAAATGGAGTTCTTTACTTTTCTTTGAAAAACTTATTTTGTGGAAAAAGTTTTTTTCATTAATGTTAAAGTAAAAGTCACCATCCAGTAGTGTCTAGGGTTGATTTAAAGCAAAAATTTCGGAAGATTAACTACTTCCCGGGAAGTTATGATATTTGTAGATTCCAGGATGAGAGTTTGAACGGAATATTCCAGGGACAGTTGAATACAAAACTAAAGAGTTTAAAATTTGAAAATTTGGAAGATAATATTAATAAAACATGGGTAACTACAGCCGACCACATGATCGATCTTCTCCTACCGAACATCAACTTTTCATCATCAGTTATTCCTAGCCTTAGCGACTTATTAATCTCAATATTGATCTTCTCATATATTCCTCTACCCTGAAATCTCAAAATATCTAGAAGCTAATTCATATTTCTAACACTTTCACCTAGGATGCTTAAGTCATCAGCACAATCTAGGTCCAAGAAAACTTTACTTCCCTATTTCATTTTGTCTTCTCCTTTTCTTTGCGGTGGTTTTTAAGACAATGCCCATGAAAATCATGCATATAAATAAGGATAGAACATAAACACTGCTTAAGTCCTAATTGAATAGAAACCAGGAACTAATCTTGATTCCTACCTCAATCTCAGCGATGTTATTCTTGTACCTATCACCGACCACTTGATTGTGCTTGTCTGCTGTACCTTACAATGATAAAAATTGTACTAAACCTTTACTTTCAGCTAAGACAAACATTTGTCATAAATTACTATACAGCAAGTTAAAAGTGTTTGAGGGCTCAAGCTCTTCTCAATTATTATTCTAAGGGTAAAAATTTATTATACACTTCCTTTACACTTCCTAAGACCATCCGTTCTTCTTTTAAACCTTTATTTACAGTATATCCAAATCTAAAAATTATAAACGTATTAAATAATTTGTTACCTTCAGAAACAAGGTTATTGCATCTGTAATTACCAAACTTAAACTGATCAACTATCTTATGGACGGATTTAATATAAATTATCCTAAAATACGAGACACTTATCCTCTTTCGAAACTCATGTTCATAATCTACTGAAACATAATTCTAAAATCATAGCCGTCAAATGTTAGAGCCTTACGTACCACAATGGCAGCACCTTGGGCCATTTAAATTTTTAATCCTTTTAGCGCTATCATTACTGTTTTCATCAGAAAACAATTCTTTTTTCGCATCTAAGGTATTACAAACATTGAGGAGACCTATAACCATCAAACAACATTGGTAGAGCTTATATTTTTCTATACCCACCTTATCCTTACCAACGCGTTGTCTGAGATCCTGTAATAGTCAGACGTCGTTTTATTCAAACTTTACAATATACCATTAAAATTTCCAGATTCCTTAAACAGCCGAATATAAATTCATTTTGTGAAAGACGAATGAATCAATTCAAATATTCCTCGTAATGATAACCTAAGCCGAAGAAAGTAAACCTTTATAACCAAAGTTATAACTAATTATAAAAATCAGTATGCCACCCCCTCGGACAAGTTTTTCTGCTTCTCGGGTTGGCTGTTAACACTGATTTAGTTTGTTGGTTTAATTAATACGTTTCTTTCTCTGTCAAAAACCAAGGATCCTTAAAATTTAAACGTTACAATTGTTTTACTAAATCTGCCTATAACTCGAAGCATCAATGTGCCCAATAAGCCATAAGAAATTGAAGATTCTCAAGCACAATGGCAGAATTTTTTCACAATTTATGTGAACTAAATTTTTCCAGCGTGGTACTTTTGCTCAAGGTTTAATAGTTTGCCAAAACTGTACAAGGAAGGTACTTAAACCTCTGCTTAACTTTAGTAAATCTTAAGTAAGAAAATCGGCAGATCTTATGTGAAGATCTAAAGGAACATTCCATATTCAGCAGCTCCAACATAATTTAAATAATTTTTAAAATGTAAATGTATTGATTTTTCAAAACCGTAACACTTATTGCTACTCACATTTGAAAATTTTTATCATCATATTAAAGAATCAATCAGTTCATTATAACGAGCTGTAAATAAAGAGTGACGCAGCTCAATAGTAACCGGGACTAAAAAAAAGAATGTTAATACCAATAGATATATCAAAAGAATTGGCTTACTATGATGTTTCCAAATATTTTCATTAAGTGTAGTGTTTCCATTTAAAGACTAAAGGCCTGAGAAAATTTGCCTGATTTTCAAAAAAGGGGTAAGCACCAATAAAAGCTGAATAACTGTAATGAAAATTATACCATCAGATTCAGCACATCATAGAACTTTATTGCAGAGGTAGCAACCATGTGTCTGTAAAAATGTGGAGTTTTGTAGTTTTGGTCAGGATAAGGATAACAGATACATGATTATTTGCTGTTTTTTAGGGGTGATCGTATCAACCCCGTGCACCTAGAATATCAGAAGAGGCTCATTCAAACGGAGATTAAAAGTTCTAGACACATTTAAAGTAACCAAAAAGAATGGAGGTCAACCAGATCCCCTCTTCAACCACTTTTTTCCAAAATCGTTCGATCAAATTTTTAAGATACCCATTTAGCTTAGCTTTTATGAAAGGCCGAATAACTATGCTTTTGCATAGAAAGTGAACCAACCCATAGTGAAACTAGAAAGGTCTTTGAGCAATGAAATTTGCCAGCGAAAGGCCCGGCAACAGCAGAATATGACGAAATTTAATATATTAAAAATGTAAAAAATTGGTGTTATGTTTATTCTTGTTTTTTTTTAAGTATATGTAGTGAAAATTGTTTTAATTTTTTTAAGAAAAGTGAAAGTATTTTTAACTTTAAAAATGCATATATATTGTAAATTTGTATTTTAATTTTATATTTTATAGGCCTAATGAATGGGAGCAGCTTTTTGCCAACGTTTGTAGCCAAAATGTGAATTTTTATATTATTGAATCGTGAATTAATGGATGGAGAATCGCATGAATTGGAAAATTGTTAAGATAAAAATTGCTTTTAGAAAAAAGGTAGATGAAATGCATTACGAGAGAAAAAATTGGGTATACGAGGAATTAGAAAGGTAGAATGCTATGGAATGTCGATTAGGAGGCAAAGTAGATAAGTATTAACGTAAAGGAAAGGAACTTATAGTGAAATAGTGATAAATTAGATTATAATTAAGCAGGAAGTCTTAGAGTAAAAAAGAAGAAAAAAAAATGTGATTGATCTTTTATTTTATTTTTAGGAGTACGAAAAAAAAAAAACACCCGGTTGGAATTTAGCCATTACACGAAGCATCACCAATCCATCATAAAGAAACGAAAAAGAAGGAGAAACAAGGAAAGGAATTACATCCTGAATATTTCAGTATAGACCAAAGAACGCTGGATAAAAGAAAAAAATAAAAAGAGTTTAAAATATTAATTAGAAAAGGATTTTGTTTATTTTTAACATTATAGACTGTTTTCGAATAAAAAAAATACAGCACTAACGATACTCCTGACGCTTCTACTGCTATCACTACTACTATTTTACTTGTACTATTTAAAGCTAATTACAAGAAGATGAAGAATTGAAAAATGTTTAGGATGCATTTGAACTAAATCAAAACTCAGTACTTAGATGCAGATTGTCAAAAAGGTGTATTTCTATTATATATTTGTGTTTTAAATGATAAGCTACTAATCACGATAGTAATTAGCAACTAAGTTAGTAATAAGTAATAAATCGCCTATTATCTACTACTCTACTACTTTCTACTACTAGATCTACTACGTCTACTACTTTAATTATGACTACTTGTAAGGCTATGAGTACTAAGACGAAAGTAACATGAAAAGGGGGTAAAAATGGCATGTCAACAATATTTTTGGAATGGCCCACCGTATCAAAATGAAAATTCTGGAGTACCACGAGGGGGAGAGGTTTTCAACTGACCAAAAGACAGCATGTACATGCTATCACAGTTGTATATGCTGGAGTTATTAAGGTTTCATCTACTGCTAATGCAACACTACTGCTGCTGCCGCCTCTACTACCTTCACTACTACTATGAAACTAGTACTATAAAGGCTAAGTCTATAAAGGATAAAATTTAAGAGAATATTGAGGAGAAATTTGAACTTAATCTAAAGTAATTATGCGCAAGCAGATTGTCGGAAGGGCACATCTTCAGAAAGGCTTTTGTTATTCAATTGGAAGTTTCAGAGAATGTTTGAGTGAAAAGACCAATTGACCAAAAGGTCCTAGTTGCCTTTTACAAAAAGACACTTTTTACTAATAATACAAACAATACTACTAGTGCTACTGTTTCTACTGCATTTACTGCTATTACTACTATTTAATCCAATTTTTACTTCCAATTCAACTACTTGTAAGGCTAACAGCATTAAGACATAAGCCTCAAGAAGTAGCCTATATGAATTCACAAGTTATTAAAAGGGCTTGTTAGCAATGTCATAGCAACGACTAATTGTATTAAGTTGGAACTTTCAGGACTTGATAAGAGAGATGTTCAAATGACCAAAAGGCAATATATTGTTATTGCTCCTGTTACTGTTACTATTGCTACTGCTATTAATACTACAGTACCAGTAGTACTAATACGAATACTTGTACTGTGACTGCTAGTAGTACTATGCCAAAGGGTATAAAAGTAAATTTTTCTGCTAATTTTGAGAGTAGAAGGTGTATGAATTTTGGGGACTGTGTCATGTGAAGTTGATATTTCCAGGGCTTGGTGTGGTGGATGCTATACTAGCCAAAAGACAATATTTGCATCCTATTGCTACTGCCTCTACTCGTGCAACTACTACTATTACTGCTACTGCTGGTGCTATTATTACTACTGCTACTGCCACCATTGCTACGAGAGCAATGGCTACTACTAATAATTCTACTACTACTAATACGATTAATGCTACTATTAATACCATTGGTACTACTACTACTCTTACTGCTACTAAAGGCAAGGGTATTAAGACGACAAGTTTGGGCAATATTGAAACTATATTAAACTTAAAAGAAACACACACAGGTTTTCAAGAGGGCGTATCAGTAATGCTACTAGAAAAAAACAACAAAATGATATAAAATATTATCGTATTTTTCCTCGGAAAAGACTAAATTAATAGAAAAAACAGAAGATTTGGAAAACTCATTAAAAAAAAAGTTTTTCAAAGAAGAGTAAAGAGCTGCATACGTTGTAGCAGACTAGCAGGATGCAAATAGAAACGGTGAAAATGAAGTTGGGAGAAAATGAAGTTGGGTGGGCCGAGATAAATGGTCAAAATATTGAGATCCTGACAGATAGGAAGCTTCTGCTCGATTAAGTCAAAAGGAAACTTGCAATGTGATGAAAAGAAGTTTGCGAAAGCTGTAAATGAGTCAATTATTACTCTGGGCACTCTAAGCAAATCAGCCCACATAATATCCACCGGTCAAAGTGAATTGGACCCCTCAAACCAAAATCCCAGCATAACAACGGGAGAAAACATGGAACCAAGACCTGACACAAGTACCATGAAAAACAAGGTTAATAAACGATAAAAGTGTGTCAGAGTTGAAAAAAGGGGGATTTAAAGATGCAAGCAATTGTAAAATATTCTGGGGAAAATGAGGATCTTCGATCCTCTCTTCAGGTGTACTTTGTATGGTACCAGGAGATAAAAATTTTCAAGGCCCCCTCCCCATTTTTTTGAATTTTGACACCTTCGGCAAATAAAAGACACTTGTGAAAATTATAAGGGGATTATTGTGATAACTAATATTTTCATATGCCTAAGTTACGCAACGTCAAAAGGAGTGACAAATCAACATGACAGGTGACTACCAGAAACATGAAAGGTTATTTCCCGAAAGAAGGTCCGATTCGGTCATTACAAAATACAGTAGACAGAATATAGCAGTATGATCATTCTCTATCTCTCCCATTATAAAAACCCGGACAGGGGTGCGAGTGGAAAGAAACAGGCTAAACAAGCTAAGGCAGAAAGAAGTGGGAGGAGCTTTTTGTTCACGATGACCAGAAATGATCTGCGATAAGCTTACTGTCTATAAACTGTGTTACAAAATCACGATTTTACTCTCCCAGGAGCTGAAAATTGTTTTTCATTTCTTTTTGGAAAAAAAGGCAACGTTATTTGACAGTGTGGTATAGTTTTCGTTGCTAATAGAGAAAAAAAAATAAATAATAACGGAAAGGGAGCCCCTCCCCTGATTGTTTCCTAATCAGACAATATTAGGATGACAAAATAGCATGTGGAATTGTGGATGCACAAGTATGTGCTTACAAAAAAATTAACTAAAAAAAAAAAATTTTTACGGAAAGTAAGGAGCGACACTAAAACTTAAAACGAAAAGAAATTATTCCGTATATGAAAGGGGCTGTCCCCTCCTCAACGCCTCGCTCTTTACGCTAAAGTTTTTTATTGTTTAAAAAAATAAAAGTTGTGAGACAGAGTCAAAGTTTAGCGTAAAGAGCGAGGCGTTGAGGAGGGGACAGCCCCTTTCATATACGGAATAATTTCTGCTCGTTTGAAGTTTTAATGTCACTCCTTACTTTCAATTAAAAAAACTTGTTTTTTTAGTTAATTTCTGAACGTTTTTGAATTAATGCAGCTTTGATTTTGGCTCACCGTACATGAGTAATTAAAACAAAATTCGCAAATTAATTTTCCCTTTTTTCGCTAATCGGCATTCTCGAAATTTTTTTCTGACGTAACTTATGAATTAACTTACGTAACGAATTTCTATATTCGTATTTTTTTTATTACGTATATTAAGGAGTTTGCTCCCTAGTCAACCTCGCTCTTTACGCTAAAGTTTGAATTTTGTTCGAATCACAAACCTCTGAATCACAAAGGCCGGTTAATTAGAATAGATAGCTCTTTTGAAAGTAGTAAAAAAAAACTTTAGCGTAAGGAGCGAGGTATTGACTAGGGGGTGAACCCCCTCATATACGCATAAAGGCCACTAGAACTAATATTTTCATATGCCTAAGTTACGCAACGTCAAAAGGAGTGAAAAATCAACATAACAGGTGACTATCAGAAACATGACAGGTTATTTCCCGAAAGAAGGTCCGTTTCGATCATTACAAAATCACGATTTTACTCTCCCAGGCGCTGAAAATTGTTTTTCATTTCTTTTTGGGAAAAAAGCAACGTTATTTGACAGTGTGGTATAGTTTTCGTTGATAATAGAGAAAAAAATAATAATAATGGAAAGGGAGCCCCTCCCCCGATTGTTTCCTAATCAAAGAATATTAGGATGACGAAATAGCATGTGGAATTGTGTATGCACAAGTATGTGTTTACAAAAAATTAACTAAAAAAAAAATTTTTTACGGAAAGTAAGGAGCGACATTAAAACTTAAAACGAAAAGAAATTATTCCGTATATGAAAGGGGCTGTCCCCTCCTCAACGCCTCGCTCTTTACGCTAAAGTTTTTTATTGTTTTAAAAAATAAAGTTGTGAGACAGAGTCAAACTTTAGCGTAAAGAGCGAGGTGTTGAGGAGGGGGCAGCCCCTCTCATATACGGAATAATTTCTGTTCGTTTGAAGTTTTAATGTCGTTCCTTACTTTCAATTTAAAAACTTATTTTTTTAGTTAATTTCTGAATGTTTTCGAATTAATGCAGCTTTGATTTTGGCTCACCGTACATGAGTAATTAAAACAAAATTCGCAAATTAGTTTTCCCTTTTTTCGCTAATTGACTTTCTCGAAATTTTTTTCTGACGTAACTTATGAATTAACTTACGTAACGAATTTCTATATTCTTATGTTTTTATTACGTATATTAGGGAGTTTGCTCCCTAGTCAACCTCACTCTTTACGCTAAAGTTTGAATTTTGTTCAAATCACAAACCCCTGAATCACAAAGGCCGGTTAATTAGAATAGATAGCTCTTTTGAAAGTAGTAAAAAAAACTTTAGCGTAAAGAACAAGGTATCGGTGAACCCCCTCGTATACGTAATAATTTCTGTTCGTTTTAAGTTTTAATGTTGCTTCTTACTTTGAGTTGAAAAAAAAAATTGTTTTTCTTATTTAATTTCTGATCGTTTTTCAAATGATGCTGGGAAATCTGGCGCCCCTTCATAGAAATGTCTCTTCCCCCAAGGAAATATCTAGCATGGAAAAATCTTCCCCTTTAACCCCTACTCTGACCCCCAACCCCCAATAGAAAAGAATTCCTCCTGAAAACCCCTGTATACTTCCCAATAACCAATAATATGTAAACAATGGGCAAAGTTTGTAACTTGCAGCCCTTCCCCCTGGAACAATGAGGGATTAAGTCATCCTCAAAGACATATTAATTAGATTTTCGACTATGCTGAACAAAATGGCTATCTAAAAATTTTGATTGGGTGACTTTGGGTAAAATGAGCGTGGGAGGGGGCAAGTTACCCTCCAATTTTTTTGTTCACTTAAAAAGGACACTAGAACTTTTAATTTCCGTCCGAATGAGCCCACTCACGATATTCTAGGAGTACTGGATCGATACGATCATCCCCGCATCCGTGATCTTTCTTCAGGCAAAAAATTCAAAATTCCACATTTTTGCAGATAGGAGCTTGAAACCTCTATTATAGGGTTCTCTGATACGCTGAATATAATGGTGTGATTTTCATTAAGGTTTCATGACTTCTAGGGGTTGTTTCCCCCTTTTTTGAAAATAGAGGAAATTTTCTCAGGCGCGTAACTTTTGATGGGTAAAACTAAACTTGATAAAACTTATATATTTGAAATCAACGTAAAAATTTAATTCTTCTTATGTATATATTGGTATCTTAGTTCCGTTTTTTAGAGTTTCTGTTACTATTGAGCCAGGTCGCTCCTTACTTACAGTTCGTTACCAACTGTTTGAAAAAAGATTATTTACTCATTTGAAGATAAATGAGAGATTTGGAGGAGATATCTAGAAGAATATGAACGATTGATGTAAAGAGTAATAAAAATCGTCACTCAGGCATATTTCGTTTCCAGACCGTAAAAAAAGGAAAAAAAGAGGGTTTTGTCTCGTGCGGATGAATCTGGTCATTGGTTTCGTGGAAGACCAGGGGCGTAAAACGGTGCCAGAAGGCCGTTGCTACAATAAGTGCAGAAATAAGTGGGAGGAGCTTTTTGTTCACACCGAGAATGAAGAGCCAGAAATCATCTGCGGTAAACTTACTGGTATATTATATAAACTGTGCTTAACAGACACCCCTGTGTCGATTCACCTACGTCCTATTCCCCGAAGACAAAGGTTACCCAAGTTCAAAAGAGAGAATCTTGTCGAAATGGGTTAATAACCGTTCTCCATTGGTAAGAAGGGAGGGGTTGATAAATCTTTTGTGAGCCTATCGCATTGATGCTATTAAAATTCTGGGAAATGATCAAAGCTAATATTAAAGATACTGTGACGAAAACAAAAGAAATAATAACAATATAGATAAAATAACTAAACACACACTTGAAATTCAACTATAAGGAAAAAAAATATATACTAAAGAGTATTTTCCTTCCGGCCTCATCTCTTATTCTAAGTGAGCTGAGAGAGCACAAAAAGAAAAGAAAAAAAAAACAAGGAAATGATAAGTCCAACCAGATTGAGAGTTGAAATTCTATGAATCTGAGATTTGGACACACGAGAAATCAAAAAGAAATAAGATAAGAAAGAATGACTGGAAGTCAAGATACGGTGGAAAGAAAGTTTTGACATAGTAAGTCCAAAAATGACTCCAGGAGTCAGGATACAGTGAAAAGAAGGCTGATGACTTTGGAAGTCAAAAATATGACACTGGGTGTCAAGATACAGCAGATAGAAACGTTTAGGCCTAAAAAAAAAGCAGCAAAGAAAAAAGAACGAGTGAGGACAAACTGCAGGGAGCAGAAAGAAGCATTGAGAAGAAAATGTCGCTTATGGAAAAAAAGAAAAAAAAACAGTAGGGCATATTTACATATAAGTATGGACCAGCCACAACTCCTAGAGTTTTGTACAAGCTAGAGCCTTTATGGGAGGGTCAGAAGTGTGGAAATTGTAAGTCCATCTTATATTTAGGAAAAAGAGAAAAAGATTGGTTGTTTGACACACTGTTATTAGACGGGTGGAAAACTGATTTCTTGGAAAGCCATTTTTCACCAGATATATGTTCCATACACATAAGGTACCTTAGCCGGGAGATAAGTAAGTTTTTTTTGATGGTTTCAAAACTAGAAAAATGGAGGAACAACTTAAAATATTGTTCGGGGGAAAAACATCGGACCACATAAAGGGGGATCTTATTGCAGAAGCAAAAAAGCCGATGGAGGAGCTGCAACAGAGGCGTATCTGGGGGAGCGAGGGGGGCACGCGTCCCCTTAACGTAGCCTAAAGTAGTGTAGTTTACTTAATTAACGCAAAGTTGTGTTAATTAAACTTGCTCCTAAAGCAAGTTTATTGGGTTAACCTATTTTACCCCCTCCGACAAAAAAAAACATGGATCTTCCCTTGAGCTGCAAAACCACAGAATTGTTTCTTTGGCTTCGTATTAAGCATCCTCAATGGAACGAGGGTAGGGAGTGAGGAATCGGGAAAACATTTGATTTTGCAGCGGCCGTTCGCGCAGAATCTCGGAATACAGGCGTATCTAACCTGTTCATAAGTAGTATGGCCACTCTGCATTCAAAGTCATCCCTACGGAAATTAGCATGGAATTTAAAGTCATCCCTATCCCTTTTCCTATTGAATTCAAGCACAGCCCACTCAAGATTTCAAGCACAGCCGTATCCCTTTTCCCATTGAATTTCAAGCGCAGCACTGACGTCACAACATCCCTATCAAATTCCCAGGACAGCCCACTGACGTCACGTGACACAGCTGAACAATGCGGTCACCTTTTTTCTAGGCGATGGCTGGCAAGATTCCCAGGATTTCAGATTTATATAATATGATTACTTGTAATGTGGTCATTATAATGCAAAAGTTTTCATAATAACTGAAGCTCCTAACCCCTAACCCCTGTTTCTAGCGTATGCCCTCTGACATTACAGTGCAGAGCCCTGTTTCAAGCGTATGTTACACCACGCAACACACCTTTGCCTTTAAAGGGCCAGGTAAGTGGAGCTACCAGCCCCTCGCACCTGCACGGTGCAGTCACCTGTTCTGTTAAAGGGAACAAACTTGGCAAAACTCCATGATACAGCCCTCTGGACTCAATGAAGTCACAACTTACCCCATTTCAAACAGACAGGTCTAATATGCTTGACGCAATTTCGCGTAACACTACCACAGGAACCCATGGGGGAATCCCCGCTTGTAACGTAACGACACCCGAAACCCCCACAGCATTCTTTTTTTCATTAAGTTAAAGGTGGTACACACTTTACGCAATGATTGCGCATCTCTCACTGCCATATATTACCATTTTGACATTTTTCGCCAAAAAACCCTCATGAAATTTTCATTTTCGGCGTTTCATTTTTCGCTCAAAACACTTTTCATTTTTTTTTAGAGTTCTTGACCCCGCCAGGACTCGAAAAGTTATTCCCTTCCAATGGTACAGCACCCCAAGCAAGTCGTCCATGAAAACTTTGGCAATATTTTGTATCTTGAACCATATTCTAAAAACAAACTATTGCACGACACCTGAGGTTCCCCATTCTTGGCACACATTAGAAAGGCGTTTTTATTGCCAAATTTGGCACGCACTTTGAAAACATGTATTTCCAGGGGACATATATTCTCAAGATATTTTTACCAATAGAGGGGAAATTTATGCTTAAATTATGTAAACATCTCGTCCCAAATTATAAATCTTAAAATCATAGATACTGTACATTAAAACAAATTGACAAGCAATAAAACATAAAAAAGACAGCTAAGAAACACGAGAAAAAATAAAAGATGAAAATGTCATAATATCATTTACACAGAAAAGAACCATCTATTATAGAAAACTGGAGGCTTCTAGCCTACAAACCCCAGGGGGGGGGGGCAAGGGAGGGGGAGTGACATTAGATGCAATTTAAACCATATTAAGAGCTTTAAGGAAATACCCCTTTTTCATTAAGATAAATTTATGAATAATAAAAAATATCCTAACAATAGGTTCCACCTCCTGCCTTATCTTTAAGCTCTAGAGTATACTTGTCAATGACAATGCATACCAGCTTGGTAAATTATGCATGATATAAACACCTTCATGACAACGCTACTTCTTCCCCAAAAAATCTTTCAGCCACTTCCTAATAAAAATTATGGTTCTGAATCCCGTGATTCAAGTTTTTTGCAACCCAAGCCAAAGATAATTCTCCACAAAATACTCCACACTGCCAGGGCATTTCACCCATGTGACACTGCCCCCGCCCCCTTCATCCCTTTCTTGACCTAATATTAGTGAGATTTCCCATTTTTTAACACTCGTTAGAATGATGCGTTACTCTCCCAACTTGATAGACTCCTGAGGGCATTTGATTTGAAAATATTAATAAAGGGAAATGCATGTCTTACTCCTGCTAAACACTAAATCTTAAAAACACCAATATTGTAAATAAAAAAAATAACAAGCTATAAAACATAAAAAAGACAGCTAAAAAACACGACAAAAAATACAAGATGAAAATGTTATATTGTCTATACGCAAAAAAGAACCTTCTATTATCGAAATTGGGGGCTTCTAACCTTCAACCCCTGAGGGTAGGGGAGGGGGAGTGACATTGGATGGAAATAAAGACAAATCAAGAGCTTTTAAGGAAATACCCCTTTTTCATTAAGATGAATTTATGGATATTTCACATTATTCTAACAATAGGTTCCAGCTCGCACCTAGTAACTTTCATTTTCAGAGAACGCATTGATAAGAGATGTAGCTTTTAGGCGTTATTGCAGCGTAAAAATGATAAAGAATAACATGCCAAATGTAAGGAAAGACGAAGGGAGAGGACTCCAGGGAAGGGGAGTCGTTTTCTCTGTCACCAGCTCAACACTGTTTTATGTTTTTATCGTTACACAAAGCGCTATTTTTCAAGCGTACATTTATAATAATAATAATAATAATAATATATTGAAAACCCGTCGTATACAATAAATGTACAATGATAGAGTATTCAAAAATGCGAAAAGAGGAAACAAAAAGAAAACATACTAAAAAATAACAACAAAAGCAACAACTTCTTAATAGTACGAAAATAGTATGAAAAGAGGAAACAGAAAGATAACATACTCAAAAATTACAACATAAACAAAAACTTCTTCGAAAATAGCAACAAGGACAACAACTTCTGAAAGGAGAAAAAAAAAGAAAAATAAGGGCAACAAGAGGGAAAATTAAACAGGCAAACTTGCCCACTCGTGCTTTAGAATTGCTGGGTTTGTTTTTTGCCGGCTAATAAGTATCTTAACAGCTAAATTTGGGCCCGCTAGGTTTTAGCGCCGAATCAGAAAACTGTTTTTTGTCCAAGGGGGCAATTTTAGTAGGTCCTTGGCAAAACAGAAAAATAAAGAGCGGATTTTAGAATTTTCACAGTTTCCCAGTAATTTCCAGAAAGGGGTCACATATAATATATGTTGCAGAGCGGTAGCGTTGTAAATACTTGCCAGTAGTGGACGGTTAAATCTCAGAGTGGATTTAACGATCAAAGCATAGGAGCTGGAAATTCGCCATTCAAGATGTGAGATCAGGAGGGAGCGAGTATGCTGTAATGAGATACCTATTGGCAGCCCCAGATATACTATTTTATCAACTGGTTTTACTGAACAATCACCTAGTGTGACATTAGTAGGAGGGTCATTCTTCCAGTTGTAAAGCAAGACTTCCGACTTTTGGGAGTTAAATGTCAGACCGACTTTCTCGTAATTGGACTGCAGACATGAAAACATTTCTGAAAGGGGGTTAAGCTTCGGGCTTAGATTCAGCGTGTCATCAGCATAGCATACTAGGAAGATGTCAATGGAACTGAGAATGCATGATGAAGGACAGCTGTCTTGAGGCTCAATAATGTAGTTTTTGAAGAGATTGGGGGATAAAACTGCCCCTTGACGGGCACCTTTACGGACTGGTATCAAATCTGACCGTGGGGCTGGCGGAAGGCCTTTATCGGAAGGGAGCTTGAGTCGCACGCGAAGGCGAGAGTAAAGATCACGGAAAGCCCGAATGATATTTGGGTTAACCCCTCTTTTAGCTGAGTTTAGCAGCATAAGTGCATGGATCAATGAATCAAACACTCTCTGCAGGTCTAAGCCACCAATCGCTAGGCTTTCTCCTGATTTGTTTGCATCCAGGGGTGCATTTGCAACACCATGGAGCACTTCAGCACAACCAATATTGCATTGGAAACCGAATTGTCTTGGTGGACTGCAACACAAGCTCCCAAACTCATATAAGAATAAAAGTTCAAATAACTTGCAAATAGAAGTATCCTGCCTCTTCTTTTATGTTATCCTGCCCCCCTCCACTAAACTATGACTTTATTCTATCTTTTACGAGAAATTTAGAACAAAACTTTAAATTTGTTCACCTCTGAGAAAAATGAGAACTGAAGTGGAAGCTTTTTTTTTCTTTGGAGAAAATTAGAATTGAACTGTAACAAAAATTAGAATTGAACTGTAACTCTTCTTTTGTAAAATTCAGAATTGAGCTAACTTTTTTCTCTTCTTTAAGAAAATTCAGAGGAGAACTTGAACATTTTTCACTTCTTTGAGAAAACTCAGAATTAAAGTATAACTTTTTCTATCTTCTATGAAAAATTTGGAACAGAACAAATTTTTTCATCTCTTTGAGAAAAATAAAAACTGAAGTGGAACCATTTTATTTTCTTGGAAAAAATTAGAATTGATCTGTAACTTATTTCTTTTTCATTGAGAAAATTCAGAAGAGAACTTGAACTTTTCTTCACTTCGTTGAGAAAATTTAGAATTAAAGTACAACTTTTTATCTCCATGGAGAATATTCACAACCTATTATCATGTTTTTGCAAGCCATTCTTACCATATCTTCAACATTTTCAGAAACTTTTCATGATAAAACTTATCTGTATTGACCTCAGGTGGTTTTGTGTTGCAGCAAGTTGCTAGTAGCAGTTCTATCTGCATGTTTTTTGCAAACAATTTGTGCTATATCTTAAACATTTTCTTATATTCTCTTGGTAAAATATAGTTGTATTGGCCTCTGGTGTCCTTATGTTGCAGTGAGTTGCTAGTAGTAGTAGTAATATTACATGTTTTTGCATGTCATTCATACTGTAATCTATAAATTTTCTAATATTTTCACGGTGAAACGTACTTTTGTTGACCTCAGATGGCTTAGTAGTGCAGCAAGTTGTTAGTACTAGTAGTATTATTATGTTTTTGCAATCCATTTGTGCTATAACTTAAACATTTTCAGATATTTTCATGATAAAACGTATCTATATTGACCTCAGGTGGCTTTATGTTGCAGCAAGTTGCTATTAGTAGTTCTATCTTCATGTTTTTTTCAATCCATTTGTTCTATATCTTAAACATTTTCAAATATTTTCTTAATAAAACATAGTTGTATTGGCCTCTAGTGTTCTTATGTTGCAGTGAATTGCTAGAAGTAGTAGTAGTATTTCATGTTTTTGCATGTAATTCATACTATAATCTATAAATTTTCTAATATTTTCTCGATGAAACGTACTTTTGTTGACCTCAGATGGGTTAGTAGTGCAGCAAGTTGTTGGTACTAGTAGTATTATCATGTTTTTGCAAGCCTTTCTTACTATACCTTCAACATTTTCAGATATTTTCATGATAAAACGTATCTATATTGACCTCAGGTGGCTTTATGCTGCAGCAAGTTGCTAGTAGTAGTTCTATCTTCATGTTTTTTGCAATCCATTTGTACTATATCTTAAACATTTTCAAATATTTTCTTAATAAAACATAGTTGTATTGGCCTCTGGTGTCCTTATGTTGCAGTGGATTGCTAGTAGTAGTAGTAGTGTTTTATGTTTTTGCATGTCATTCATACTATAATCTATAAATTTTCTAATATTTTCTCGATGAAACGTACTTTTGTTGACCTCAGATGGCTTAGTAGTGCAGCAAGTTGATGGTACTAGTAGTATTATCATGTTTTTGCAAGCCTTTCTTACCATACCTTCAACATTTTCAGATATTTTTCATGATAAAACATATCTGTATTGACCTCAGGTGGCTTTATATTGCGGCAAGTTGCTAGTATTAGTTCTACCTTCATGTTTTTTGCAATCCATTTGTACTGTATCTTAAACATTTTTAGATATTTTCTTGATAAAACATAGTTGTATTGGCCTCTGGTGTCCTTATGTTGCAGTGAGTTGCTAGTAGTAGTAGTATTTCATGTTTTGTATGTCATTCATACTATAATCTATAAATATTCTAATATTTTCTCGATGAAACGTACTTTTGTTGACCTCAGATTGCTTAGTAGTGCAGTAAATTGTTGGTACTAGTAGTATTATCATGATTTTGCAAGCCTTTCTTACTATACCTTCAACATTTTTCGATATTTTTCATGATAAAACGTATCTGTATTGACCTCAGGTGGCTTTAAGTTTCAACAAGTTGCTAGTAGTAGCTCTATTTTCATGTTTTATCAAACCATTTGTACTATATCTTAAACATTTTCAGGTATTTTTTGATAAAACGTAGTTGTATTGGCCGCTGGTGCCCTTATATCACAGTGAATTGCTAGTAGTAGTAGTAGTAGTATTTCATGTTTTTACATGTCATTCATACTATAATCTATAAATTTTCTAATATTTTCATGACGAAACGTACTTTTATTGACCTCAGACATTTCCATGTCCCCTCCCCCATCATCAAATATATTTAAATCAAAGTGAATTGCTAGTAGTAGTAGTAGTATTTCATGTTTTTGCATGTCATTCATACTATAATCTATAAATTTTATAATATTCTCTCGATGAAACGTACTTTTGTTGACCTCAGATGGCTTAGTAGTGCGGTAAGTAGTTAGTACTAGCAGTATTATCATGTTTTTGCAAGCCTTTCTTACTAAACCTTCAACATTTTTAGATATTTTCATGATAAAACGCATCTATATTGACATCAGGTGGCTTTATGTTGCAGTAAGTTGCTAGTAGTAGTTCTATTTTTTATGTTTTTTTCAAACCATTTGTACTATATCTTAAGCATTTTCAGATATTTTCTTAATAAATCGTAGTTGTATTGGCCTCTGGTGCCCTTATATCACAGTGAATTGCTAGTACTAGACGTAGTAGTGTTTCATGTTTTTACATGTTATTCATACTATAATCTATAAATGTTCTAATATTTTCATGACGAAACGTACTTTTCTTGACCTCAGACATGTCCATGTCCCCTCCCCCATATTTTAATGTTTTTGCAATACCTTCAATACTGGAATTTATTTACATGTTTTAAATGCAATTAATCATGATTTTAATGGGCCGATATCTCAAATTACATCTTGGATATGTCCGGATATGATTTGGAAAACAGCCAGAACTTTTAAAAAATAGAAAGTATTGCTATTTTAGCTAATTTAGAATGAAAATGCTCCATCAACGCTATCAAAAAACCTGCTTCGAGAATAATGCCAGTTGAGGAATATTTCAGACCAATATATTCTGTGTCAATCACACCAAACATTATTATAGCTGAAAAAGGGCTTAAATTAAACAAATATATAATGTTTCTGACACTCTAACAAATACAGCTCACTTTCTTAGAATAGTTCATTTTCACTTAAGGAGACTGGATAACATTAAATCTACACTTGAAAATTACTGCTTTGCGCAACGAAAAATAAATTATAAATATAACAGCGGAAAAAAAGTTAATGTTGAGCTGTTGACCAAAAAACGGCCCTCCGTCCCTCAAAGACGCTTCCTCCTCCCCTGGAGTCCTCTTCCCCATTTTCCCTTAAATTGCGCGTGTTATTGCTTTTATTTTATTCTTTTGTAACCCATTTCATGTTTTTTCCCATTTGCATTGTTCTGTCTGAAAACGATCTATTTTTTTCTATAATACACGTTTCTTTTTGCGTATATAATGATCCACCTTGATATTTTTGGTGAAAAAATGTGCCCTGAGGGACTGTGTCAGAGCTCAGACAAACCATTCAGGAAGACAAACACTTCCTAAAAGGAAGGCAGTGACCGAGCCGGTACCTTACCGAATGGAGGCTGGATAATATTTAATCTACACTTGAAAATTACTGCTTTGCACAACGAAAAATAAATTATAAATATAACAGCGGAAAAAGAGTTAATGTTGAGCTGTTGACAAAAAACGGCCCTCCGTCCCTCAAAGACGCCCCCTCCTTCCCTGGTGTCCTTTCCCCTCCTTTTCCCTTAAATTACGCGTGTTATTGTTTTTTTTATCCTTTTATAACCCATTTCAAGTTTCTCCCATTTGCATTGTCCAGTCTGAAAACGATCTATTTTTTTAGCGACTATTAATGTGTTCTACATTTTCACCTAATTACAACCTTACTACTTGATTTCCAAGGATATCTAAGGATTCTTCTGAAATTCCTCATTAAAACTATTTTCTTCCCATCTACATCTCTATTAGTATCAACGTTTTAGTATACTAGAATGTTAGTACATATTTTATATTGACAGCAATTCTCGATTGGTATTTGTGTATTATACCGAACACAATTGGGAAGTAAAGCTAGATCAACTCACAAGGTCATCTTGACATCAATGGCTCTATTACTTTCTACTTTTTAACAAACTCCGTTGCTAAAAACAGTATTTTATATCGTCCACATCCCATATTGTGTACATGTGTATTATAATGACCGCAGAGTTTCACTCCAAATAATCCTCCAAAATGTCGATTAATTTATTTCGCCCAAATAACCCTAAAATGTCGATTAATTTTTTTCGCCCAAATAATCCTGTAAACGTAATTTCTGAATGTTCCTTTTGTTTTGGCATCCCTGCACTGTCACATTTAAAATTCTCAGGAAACTATTTCCCGTGTTAAATATAGTCAATCTGTCTTGATTTCGTTTGAATTTATGAAAATATGTCTAAGGTGTTCCTAGTTACACTATTAAGGCTTCGAAAGAATATTAATATTTATCTTTCAGACCATAGACCAGAGAAGCCATATTTAAAAATAGAATTGTCTAACTAGATTTCCATCATAGCCTATTACATAAAACCAGGCTAGAATTTTATGATGTAAACTTGGCCCTGCATTCAATAGGCTTAGAAACATCAAACAAGTTGACCAACAAACAGAACAGAACTAAGAAACAACACTCATAACCATAGACGTTCTTATCTGGCAATTATGTAAACTTCTGTCTGTGTCCATTAGGCTTAGAAACATCAAACACGTTGACAAACAAACAGAAATGAACTAAGAAACAACATCAAACCATATAACCATCAACAAACAGAACCATGAAACAATATCAACCCATATGACCATCAACAAACAGAACCATGAAACAACATCAAACTACATAACCAACAAACAGACCATAACCAAGAATAAGTTATGTTTAATCAGTGTCTATTGGGACCCTCCTACTAGAAGACACCTCAGTCTGTCTGCAAAACAATGTTGTAGTGGACAAGGAAGGAAACAATCTGGTTGGAAAAGTGAAAAAAAAATAAACAATGATATTTGAAATCATGTAGGAAAAAAGGGGGATCAGGTCACGAAAATCCCCTTCTACTTTAGGGGTTGCATCGTTCCAGGCGGACTCTGTTCTCCTTCGATACTTAACCGAAGGTTCTGCGTGGTCCGGGTTCGGAATACAGAGCAAGTCAGCATCAATAAATAGATGAAACCCATCATGAAAAGAAATTACTATAAATGACCATGATTTTTGAAGGCCAGAGCATAATTTGCACTTAACTGAAAAGAAAAAACATTTAAAATGTTAACTATTAAGAAATTCTGGTGATTACAGAGACATAAAATGGTTGTCAATTTTAAAGAAAACACTTAGTCACGAAATAGAGCCCCTACTGCCTCTATTAGAGGTCAAAAGTAGAAAGGGGTTATTACATACTGGGCGAACATAATTTGTTCATGGTTTACTGATCCACTAACGGGACAGGATCACGTGTCTCTTTCTAGGTCAATCAGGGAGTTACTTAAGGTTTCCCTTACATCCCAATTCGCCCATGGGATTTTGTTTATAATGGACATGCGTTGAGTTTAAATTATCATACAGTCTCAAGCCACCATGGAGATAATATTAAATATTGATGAGTTAGAAGCTTTAGCTACAAACATTTATAATGTGAGTTCTGTTTAGTAAATTTTCTAAGGTTATTTCCAAGTAAAATCGTTTTTGCAGTCCCCCTCCAGTATATTCAAATGCAGGGTTTATCCCCCCCCTCACCCTAATACAAAAAAATCTCCACTATAATATGTTTATAGTCGTTAGAAAGCGTAAAATACGCTCTTTTTACCATGTAAACCCCCCCCCCGTTAAAGATTTTAATATTTTCAATGGAAATAATTCTCTTTTTCAATAAATTCATGTAATTTTCATGCTTTCTGTATTCTAGCAAAAGTGACAACTTACTTCCGTCAACTCTTAGATATTTTGGTCCCCTTATGATGCTAAGCCGTGAATTTGACTTTTATCAGTTCCGTACAGATTTAAATAGGGATAATTTTTGCACCCCGTCAAGTGCGCATCCTGTGTAACTCAATTACAATCCTCGGATTAAGTTTAACCAATTAAAAAGGTTTCACGAAAAAGAAACTTTTTTTCCAGTCAAATTAGCGATATATCTTTCTAATCGTAAATCTTATGAATTGCTAGGGGGGTAGCTGTTGCTTATGATAAATATTTTCATAAGGAAAATTTGTCTTCCATTTTGAGTACTCAGTGTTTATATTGGAGAGGAAGGAGGGGACTGTGCCTGAGTTATGGGGTTTGCTTCTAACAGCTTCGTTGTAAGAAGAAACAAAGTGTTTCTTCGTGTGAACTGCAAAGGGATGGATTCATTGTGCAGACATTTACCCCCTTTTAACAATAAAAATATTGTAGCCTTTCCAATATATATATAACGCTGAAGGTTAGTGTTTGGTTAGCTTTTATTTATACCATATTTATGGCTGGCTATTCTGAGATCTAGATTTTAAATCATTGGCCTGGATTTGATGCACCTTTTGGCCCTAAAGAATAATGTTAGTTTTTTTTATTTTTTTTCTAAATGGTAAAAATAGGATTTCTATGCTTTTCCTGTTTATTTCTCACAAGTTGTGTAATAAAGACGTTTGATTTATAGAATAAAACTAAAATAGAATAATAATAAAGACGTTTAATAAAGAAGCTAGTCTTTAATAAAGACTAGCTTCTTCCTCGCAAATTTTACTTTTTGCTTTGCTGAAAAGGGGGGAGGGGCTTCTTTGAGACAATGGCAAATGCTTTCTAGACAAAATTATGCCTTACAATAAATTCTGTAGAAGGGGGTACTAATTTTTCTTCTCTAACAGGGAGTTGTTATTTTATACTAAATTTTTTCTTCTTTTTAAGGACAATTATGAGAAATGCCCTCCTCCTGAAAAGAGAGCTAGGGGTAATGAGGCTACTCATATGCAACAGCTGGAGATGGCTGGGTCATCCAGAGCCACCCACATCCATTCCAGACCAGCACTGCATGTCCAAGTCTACCCCGATCAGACACCAATGCAGCCTGGCAGGATATAAAAGAGGGAGTGGATGGCAGCTCACACGATGGTGAGCCCAACAGCTTCAACCCTCCAATCCAGTGACATCGCTGCCGCATCTGCACATCCCACTGACACTGCTGGCCCAGTTGCACAGCAGCGTGACGTCACCGCCCCGTCCATCCTCTGTCATGCGTTCCCAGGACCACCCGGCACTCAAGTGCAGCCGGAATTTGGAGATGTTAGCATTTTTAATCTCTAGTTTCTAACTGGTCTTAGAAATATCTAAGTATTTCTTTCAACTTTTTTAGGCCTTTTTTCACCATTTCTCAACACAGTAAAAGCGTGTCAGAGATATTAAAATACATTTTACGCTATTTTTTCAACCTGATAAAATATAACATTCTCCCTTTGAATTGTTTAATTATTGCATACATTCAACCTGCTGAATTAGGTTAGCGAAGCCAAAAAAGGCACTAGATATTCCCATAGTAAGTAGCAAAATCCTTTGCGATATAAACTGCTTTATTAACGAATGCTTCACCTTGCCTGTACAAGTATTATAAAAACAACTTTCTATCGGAATGAGTTGTGTATTATGAGAGGAGATGGTTTGAAAGGGATAGGCTATCCATCTCAAGCCAAGTAAAGGCCCTGTTTTTTCCAAAGTAGATAAAGAGAAGTAATATAAAATTTTGTGAGGTTGTTTGAACAAAATCAAAACCTACTATGTAATGTTTTAGATTGTATATATCTTATATTAAGTTGGAAATTAGAACTTTCAGAATATATAGAGTAGGGAACAGTGAATTATTCAGATGCTACTAATACTATTACTAAGCGTCTTTTAAGCATACGTAAAAAATAATCCAATTTTAAAAATAGGGTGATTTAGACACTTTTGAAAATAAGCTATTTTCTTTTATATATTGCATTGGTTCCATATTAGTTGTCTCCTCCCTTATCAGCTGAAGAAGAAGAAGAAGAACTCATTGACGCATCTAAGGAGTTTCATGCCATTCAGGAGGCGTTGACTATCAATGAATGGCATAGTATTGGTAACTCCTTTGAAATGCGTTGTGATATTGATAATTTATTAATTAATTATTTCAATATAGAACCTAGCACAGTTGAGCAAGGTAATGTACCTAGTTCAGAGGGGGACTTAGCATTGCTAAGTCCAAATACATTGCAAATTTTAGATGATTTTATCAATGAATTAATTTTGAATCCTTCACCCTCAGATTACATGAGCATAGTTCTACTTCAAATAAATGAAATGATTTCGATAAATTCTCACAGCCCTATTGTTGAATAATGTGGGGGAGGGGTGGTGATGATAATATACAAGAGGGGGAGGGTAACAAAACACAATTTACAACACTTCCAGAGTTCAATCAATCAAATTCGGTATTAAATACAATAGTCGTTTACACTGCAATCTTTGGGGATCCCTTTAATTCGCTTATGGGGGGGGGGGATTATATATTTTACCCTATAAATATTATTCATGTATCTGTATGTAAAATTTTTGCACTGTTAGAAAACCAGATTCAGTTGTGGGGGGGTAGGGACTATTAAGGTTTCAATTGTTTTAAAGATTTTTATTTGAACGAGGGTAAAAGCCAGTCTTATGACCATTATGTACACACCGAGATGCTAGTGGTCTATCCTCATTCGGAAAATTATGAAAAAGTTTTTATGTAATGGATAGACCACATTATTACGCACCTCGAAAATTATAATGAAAACGGGAGTGGGTCTGTAATTTTATTTATTGAAAATTTAAGTGTTAATATTTGTAAATTTAAAAAATATTTTATTTTAAGAGGGAAGGGGTTGGGAATGGGCAATAGTCTTAAAATTATTTTTAAAACAGTTTTAAGATCCGGATTTAGAGGGTTGCAAGGGCGTTCAAAGAATTTGTTTTGAGACAGGTCAAAAATGTTTCATCTACGCTTTCCTCATGTCAGCTTTCCGACCTTTGAAAGACGTTGCTACAAAGAAAAATTTAGAATACTGGGCTGTACATGGGAAGGAGGCCTTTCGTTTTTTCACTGTAGATTTCTCTTGTTTAGAGAGAAAATTCCCAGTAACGCTAAGATCAATTTATATTTTTGAAAGAGCCAATGCCTATTTAAATATCGGCGTTACTCTGGTCCAGTATTAAACTGAATTTGAGGATGGGGCACGTTCTAATCAAAAGAGGGTGTTGTTCCCAGTAACGGGCCCGTCAATTGAATTGGTGAAGCACTGGGTTTGGTTGTTGTATACACCACATAGTGAACCCAATGCAATTGGCCATTTTAACCCAATTACAGATATCAGTAGAGTTCTGGGGAAGAGTAAAACATATGGGACACGTTTCTACTGTCCAACATGCCTGTATCGATTTCATAGTGATTTAAAGCTACAAAATCGCATGAAGCATTGTAGACAGCATGGCTACCAGTCGGTGGAAACAGTTTCGGGTTACAGGGCCATTTTAAGAATTAAAAATTTCCAAAATACCCTCCTTCAAAGCAATAAAATCTCTTTAGATTGAGAATCTAGGCTTGTGGATGTGAATGATCATAGATTTCCGAATCGAATCAAAGAACATCAAGCTATAGCGGTTTCCTACGCCCACGCACGAAGAGATAGCTCTAACACAATGCAGCTTTTAGAAATAGTCGAGACGTTGGATGAGAATGAGCTCATGATCAAGGCATTAACTAAATCAATTGTCACTGCGAATGGGGCTATTTCTCGTTTGAGAAATACCCATTACCCAATGTTGTTGTCTGCAGAGGATCGTCTGGCGATTAAAAGTCAAAATATATGCTGGGTTTGTAAGGGGGAATTTGAAGAGGGGGCTAAGGGGAAAGGGACTAGGGAGAAAAGAGGGGGGAAGGGGAAATTCAGGGACCATAGTCACTTGTGGCAGGAATTATCGTCAGGGGGTAGTAATTTTCGTGGTGTAGCACATCAATCGTGCAATGTGAATGTAAGCCAACAATTTTTATACCGGTTTTCATTGACAATTCAAATTATGATTTAAAATTTATTTTACCGGCTTTGGCACGAATGCACAGGGAGAGAGGGGGAGTAGATAGTCCATGGGTAAACAATTCATTTACCTAAAATAGTATCCCAAATTCAGCTGAGAAGTTGGTGCTTCTCGAGTTGAAATGGCAGGCGGAGGATAATGGGCATACGTGCTGGTATAAAATCAGGTTCTTAGATTCATTTAGTTTTTTCCCCAAGGCTTTGAGTCAATTGATACAAGTGCAGAAAAGCGACAATTTTGATAGTTTTCCTCTGCCTAAACAGCGTTTTCCAGACAGTTAAATGTATGATCTACTGACCTGTAATAGCGTATATGCATATGACTATTGTTGTTCTGGTGCACCCTTAAGCGAGGAGAAACTACCTCCAATTGAAGCTTTCTATAATTCACTCACCAATAGTGAATGCACTGCCGAGGAATATGAATTTGCCAAGAGGGTTTGGGATAAGGGTAATTGTAAAAATGGGTGGGATTACTGTAAACTGTACTTGGCCAGTGACGTTTTAACTCTTTTAGATATTGTCTGTAAAAACACAGATGAAATTTATTCAGAGTTTGGATAAGGTATAGGTTATTATTTTTCCATACCACATTTGATGATGGTGATTTGGTGAAAACGCCTTTTTGTAGAAAGATCGATGAGGGGGGGAGGGTATGTTTCCCATTGAGATCGCATCTTAACAACAGATCCAAGTGGACAAGACACTGGTGTAAAGTCTAATGCAGTTTCCCTTGACATGAACTCATTGTACCCCTCGGCAATCTCTTACTACTATTTACCGTGTGGAAACTATAAATGGCTTGAGAATCCTTGTGAGATACCCGACATTCACACCGTCGAGGACAATGGGCCACAAGGATGGCCCATTTCATAATTTTCCAAATGAGGATAGACCACTAGCATTTCGATGGTCATACAACTCAATTTCACCCTCGTTCAAATAAAATATCTTTAAAACAATTGAAACCTTAATAGAGTCCCTACCCCCCACAACTGAATCTGGTTTTCTAACAGTACACGAATTTTATCTACATATACATGAACAATATCTATAGGGTAAAATATAAAATTCCCCCACCAATAAATGAATTAAAGGGATCCCCAAAGGTTGCAGTGTAGACGACTATTGTATTTAATAGCGAATTTGATTGATTGAATTCTGGAAGTGTTGTAAATTGTGTATTGTTACCCTTCTCCTCTTGTATATTAGCATTACCACTGCCTCCCCCACATTGTTCAACAATAGGGCTGTGAGAATTTATCGAAGTCATTTCATTTGTTTGAAGTGGAACTATGTTCATGTAATATGAGGGTGAAGGATTCACAGTTAATTCATTGACAAAATCATCTAAAATTTGAAATTTATTTTGACTTAGTAATGCTATGTCCCCCTCTGAACTAGGTACATTACCCTGCTCAACTGTGCTAGGTTCTATATTGAAATAATTAATTAATTAATTATCAATATCACAAGGTATTTCAATGGAGTTACCGATACCATGCCATTCATTGATAGTTGACGCTTCCTGAATGGCATGAAACTCCATAAATGCGTAAATGAGTTCTTCTTCTTCGTCTTTAACTGATGAGGGGGGAGACAACGAATATGGAACCAATGCAATCTATAAAAGAAAATAGCTTATTTTCAAAAGTGTCTAAATCACCCTTTTTTTAAAATTGGATTATTATTTACGTATGCTTAAAAACACGCTTAGTAATAGTACTAGTAGCAATCGGTTAATTCACTATTCCCTACTCTATGTATTCTGAAAGTTCCAATTTTCAACTTAATATAAGATATTTACAATCTAAAACATGACATAGTAGGTTTTGATTTTGTTCAAACAACCTCCCAAATTTTCATATTAATGCTCTTTATCTACTTTGGATAAGAACCAGGGTCCTTACTTGGCTTGAGATGGATAGCCTATCTCCTTAAAACCATCTCTTTTCATTATACACAAATTATTCCAATATAAAGTTGTTTTTATAATATTTGTAGAGGCAAGGTGAAGCATTCATTAATAAAGCAGTTTATATCGCAAAGGATTTTTCCACTTATATGGGAATATATAGTGCCTTTTTTGGCTTCGCTAACCCCAATTCAGCAGGTTGAATGTATGCAAAAATTAAACAATTCAAAGGGAGAATGTTATATTTTATCAGGTCGAAAAAATAGCGTAAAATGTCTTATAGCATCTTTGACACGCTTTTACTGCGTTGAAAAATGGCGACAAGAAAGGCCTAAAAAAGTTGAAAGAAATAGTTAGATATTTCCAAAACCAGGTAGAAACTAGAGTTAAAAATGCTTACATCTCCAAATTCCGGCTGCACTTGAGTGCCGAATGGTCCTGGGAACGCATGTCAGAGGATGGACGGGCGGTGACATCACGTTCCTGTGCAACTGGGCCAGCAGTGTCAGTGGGATATGCAGATGTGGCAGCGATATCACTGGCATGGAGACTGGGGCAATGGGGCTCACCATCGTGTGAGCAACCATCCACTCCCTCTTTAATGTCCTGCCAGGCTGCATTGGTTTCTGATCGGGTTGGACTTGGACAGACAGTACTGGTCAGGAATGGATGTGGGTGGCTCTGGATTGCCCAACTATCTCCAGCTGTTCCACATGAGTAGCGTCATTGCCCCTAGCTCTCTTTTCAGGAGGAGGGCATTTCTCATAATTGTCCTTAAACAGAAGAAAAAAATTAGTATAAAATAACGACTTCCTGTTAGAGAAGAAAATTAGTACCCCCTTCTACAGAATTTATTGTAAGGCATAATTTTGTCTAGAAAGCATTTGCCATTGTCTCAAAGAAGCCCCTCCCCCATTTTCAGCAAAGCAAAAAGTAAAATTTGCGAGGAAGAAGCTAGGCTTAGAAATCAAATGTTTTTATTACACAACTTGTGAGAAATAAACAGGAAAAGCATAGAAATCCTATTTTTACCATTTAGAAAAAAAATTAAAGAAAACTAACATTATTCTTTAGGGCCAAAAGGTGCATCAAATCCAGGCCAATGATTTAAAATCTAGATCTCAAAATAGCTAGCCATAAATATGGTATAAATAATAGCTAACCAAACACTAAAATTCAAGGTTATATATATAGGAAAGGCTATATTATTTTTCTTGTCCTAAGGGGGTACATGTCTGCACAATGAATCCATCCCTTTGCAGTTCACACGAAGAAACAGTTTGTTTCACCTTACAACGAAGCTGTTAGAACCGAACCCCATAGCCCAGGCACAGTCCCCTCCTTCCTCCCCAAATTTTTCATATGAAAATATTTATCATAAGCAACAGCTACCGCCCTAGCAGTTCATAATATTTACTGTAGAAAGATATATCGCTAATTTGACTGGAAAAAAGTATCACAGGATGCGCGCTTGACGGGGTGCAATAATTATCCCTATTTAAATTTTTACGGAACTGTTAAAAGTCAGGTTCACGGCTTAGCGTCATAAGGGGATCAACACATCTAAGAGTTAACGGAAGTAAGTTGTCACTTTTGCTAGAATACGGAAAACATGAAAATTGCATGAATTTATCGAAAAAGAGAACTATTTCCAATGAAAGAATAAAAATCCTTAACGGGGGGG
>JAQQPU010001161.1:21674-33870 GCA_029168905.1 Artemia sp. Kazakhstan ARC1039 | reverse complement strand
GTAGGGGGGGGTACACCTTGAATTTGAATATACTGGAGGGGGACTACAAAAATGTTTTATTTGGAAATAAACTATGAAAATTTACTAAACAGAACTCACATTATAAATCTTTGTAGCTAAAGCTTCCAACTAATCAATATTTAATGTTATCTCCATGGTGGCTTGAGACTGTATGATAATTTAACCTCAACGCATGTCTATTATAAACAAAATCTCAAGGGTGAATTGTGGTGTAAGGGAAACCTTACGTAACTCCCTGATTGACCTAGAGAGACACGTGCTCCTGTCCCGTTAAAATCGATAATTCCTTGTTGTTTATGCAAATCAATTACCAAGAAAACCTGTCCCCTCTAGTGGATCAATACACTTAGAAACATCCCCTGATTGGCTTAGAAAGAGACGCGTGATCCTGTCCCGTTAGTGGATCAATACACTTAGAAACATCCCCCTTATTGACCATGAAAGAGGTGTCATTGACCCGTTAGTGGATCAAAAAACCATGAATAAATTATGTTTGCCCAGTATTTAATAGCCCCTTTCTACTGTCAAAACCTATTGGTTTGCAGTAAACCATGGGCCAAAATACTTTTTAAGGTTTTATCCTACTATTCTATCTTTCCTTTATATTCACATAATTACTTTGTAGTCCCTGATTTAAAGGGGTATCATGCTCCCCTTTACCTCTTGTGAGCAACCAAGGCTTCATTTCTCCGTTCCTCTTAAAAATACCTTGGTTAGGATCTAAACTGGACGAATGGTTGTACCTTGATTTTTAGAAAATGGCCCCCAACAAAATACACTGTAGAAAGATCTTTTTGACAAGAATTATTTGTAATGTTTATCAACAGCAACATAATAGACTTTCAACAGATGAAAATCGTAGGAATTGAAATATAAAGGCCTAAACAGAAATCCTTAATCGTTATTCAAATTCCAACTTGTGGAAAAACAGGAATATTGAACCTACAAGCCCGAATCAAAACATGTTGAAAAACCAACCTGTACGTCCCTGATCATATTGGATCAACAACTTTTAGACTGGTAAATAGGTTGTACAAGACAACTGAACTATCTGTAAAATAAAAAAAAATTGCGATGAATTACTAATGGTGGCAATCCAAATCAACATACAAGGAGTATTTGCCATATGTCATTGCAGTCAGATCAATCAGTTAACGAAATGTATATAAGCAGCGGTCCGGCTCAATCGTAGCCGAGACTCTTAAAAACGGAACTTTGACATCAATAGATATAGCAAAAGAATCAGACTTTTGTGGTGATTTCCAAATGTGTAAAATTCATTAATTTTAGTCATACCCAATAAAGATTACAAGTCTGAAAAAAGTTGCCTGATTTTTGATGAAAAACAAGGGAAAACAACCCCTAGGAACCATAGAATGATAATAACAATTACATAATCAAATTCAGTGCATCAGAAAACCTTACTGTTGAGGTTTCAATCCCCTAACTGCAAAAATGTGGAATTTTGTGTTCCTTGCTAGAAGAAAAATTACGGATACTTATTTATTTGTTTTTTTCCCAGGGGTGATTGTATTGGGTTTTGTAGGTGTTCCACCTTTTTGCGTAGAAAGAGAAGAGTCCAGCAAGCCGGATTCATGCCCGGCAGGTCGACGACGGAGCAAATGTTTACTATGCGCCAGTTGATCGAGAAGACGCGGGAGTTCCACCAAAAAGCGTACATCGCATTCGTGGACTTTAAGGCTGCCTTCGATTCTGTTGATCGCCGTTCACTTTGGCTGATACTAAGAACTACGGGTCTACCCAAGAAATATTGCTCACTCTTTGAAAAGCTGTATGAGGATACGGAAAGCTGCGTGCAAGTCAATGGAAGACGCAGTCCCACATTCCCGGTGAAGACTGGCGTCCGCCAAGGTTGTGCCGCCGCTCCCGAGCTTTTCAACTGCGTCATAGACCATGTTATGGCCAGCACGATGAATCGCCTTCAATTCGGTCTTCAGTTCGGAGACCGGGTACTCTCTGATGCTGACTTCGCCGACGACATAGCGCTAGTTGCGAGCACCGTCGATAAGATGACCGAAGCTCTCCAGGTGCTCTCAGAAGAAGCCTCGAAAGTTGGACTGAAGATCAACTGGCAGAAAACCAAAGTTATGCTCCTTGAGCCCCCCACGTCCCGCTCTACTGTAAAGGAAGTCAACATCGGAAGCAACCGAGTAGATGTGGTTGAAGACTTCACTTACCTGGGATCTATTCTGTCGAATGATGGCTTGATCACAAAAGAGCTTACATCTCGAATTGCCAAGGCTTCAGCACTTGTTGGGAGGCTTAGCAGCATCTGGCGAAAGCCAAACATAAGCCGATTTACCAAAATGCGCATCTACAATGCGTCAGTCAGCACCGTCCTGCTGTATGGAGCGGAGACGTGGCCAGCTGCCAAATCTATCCTCAGTGCCGTCGATGTCGCTCAGACGAAACATCTCCGAAGAATCGAAAGACTTCACTGGACTGACCTCGTTAGCAACCAGACTCTCCTATCACGTACGGCTCAAACTCCTTTCTCAACGCAGCTTGCCCAGCGTACTGTTCGGTGGTACGGCCACCTCCTTCGCATGCCACGCGACGCCCCAGCACGGGTCGCATTTGACTTCGACCCCACCCTACACGGATGGAAACGACCCAGAGGACGCCCACACACTAGGTGGAAAGACAAAGCCGATGAATTCCTCACCCAAGCCCACATCCCGGTGGAAGAAGCTGCGATCCTGGCAAGCGATAGGTCAACCTGGAGGCGCCTAGTCTCATCGTTCTCTACGCCGAACCCTCGGCAGGAGCCTTAAGTCAAGTAAGTAAGTAAGTAAGGTGATTGTATCGATGCGTTAGTCCTAGAACATCGCGATAGGGCTCATTTGACCGGAAATTAAAAGTTTTAGTGCCCTTATAAGTGACCAAAAACATTGCTGGGCAACTAGGCCCCCCTTCCCAGTTCAATCGGGCTTACACCAATAGATATATCAAAACAATCACATTTTTATGCTGATTTCAAATAAATAAAATTCATAAAGTTCAGCCTTACCCATTAAAGATTGCGAGTCAGAGAGAATTATCTCAGTCACTCATCATTATCACTGCATAAATACTTTAATTTTTATGCTGCGCATCATCATCCTCTGTAAAACCGTCGGTTTCAAACGGAAACCTAAGAAATCGTACTTCAGACGTAATGTTGCGAAGCATGATCTTAAACATTAAAATTTTTTCTAGAAAAACGGCCAAGAATAATCTTATCCATTTTATTATTCTGCAGTAACTATTCAATAAGCAATGACAGATTTAAAAAGTTCTATAATATTTTTCCTTTGTTTGAAATTGCTAATTGTAAGCTAGACAGAGGTTTTGCATGACAAGTTTTTAGAAATAATACTAAATATTATTCTTGGATCTTCTTAAGTTTACAGATACAATTATATACCGATTTTATTTGCTGTTAATCAAAAAAACCTTTTGCACAAAAAAAAGTTTTTCAAAAAAAGTAAAGAATTCCATTAAACCAAAAATGAACAAAAAAAGAATCAAATAATCTACCAAGCATACCACTACCACAGATCATTATTAATAAATAAAGGAAACCCAAATCAAACAGAAATTTAAACAAGTCAAACTCAAAACGAGCAGAAATTAATCTGAGTAGGGATCGAAACCCTATGATTTCTAAGCCCGAATATAATTTGTAATTTACTGAAAAGAATTCAAATGAATTTACTGAAAAAATGTGCATTGTCAGTTTAATATACATATGCAGATATTTATTCCTTAAAATCTTAATCAATTTTTCATTCCTCGAGGCTATAAAAGTGAAAATATTTAAAAGAATTGTTTTGAGTAAAGTACAAATTATATTCTGGCTCTTAGAAATCATAGGGTTTAGAACCTTATTCAGATTAATTTCTGCTCGTTTTGTTTGACTTATTTTAATTTGTGTTTGTTTTGGGGTTCATTTATTTATTAATACTGATTTGTGGTAGTTGTATGCTTGTTAGATTATTTAATTCTATTTTTGTTCATTTTTGGTTTAATGTTTAGTGTTCATTTTGGTTTAGAGTTCTTTACTTTTTTTTAAATACTTTTTTTGTGCAAATTTTTTTTTTGATTTTTTCTGTTCGTTTTATGGTGACATAGTCTTTTTCGGGGAGAAAGAGTAAGCCTCTTCTGAAATTAAAAAAAACATAACTTCCAAGAAAAACCTTTAACACCCCCTGGAGATAACTTACAACCCTTTCCCCTAGTCTCTGGGGTTTGTCTCAACCCAAAAAGCCTTTTTATATGATATTTAGACTATTTTGAATTTAATGGCTATCTCACAATATCTATTAGACGCATTTCGGGACAATATGACATGTGCGTAGGGGAGAGTGGGTGCTGCCTTCTGATCACTTTGTCCCTTAAAAACGGAACTAGAGCGCCCGATTACCCATCCAATTAGACCCCTTTGAAGTTTATATGACCACAGTTTCTATAAAAGCCTTTATGTCCCCAGGGAATAACTTACGACCCTTGCCCTGAGGGCTAGGAGGATTTGTTATCCTTCGAGAAATAACTTCCAGACCTTTCTGATAGGCTTAACAAAATGGCTAGATCAAAATTTTGATTGGAAGTGTTTGAGGAAATGATAGGCGTGGAGGGGGACATTTGCTCTTTGACCACTTTCAACTAATAAAAAAGGCACTAGTCCTCTCAATTTCCGATCAAATGAGCCCTTTTTGAAGCTTCTACGACAAACATTTCTATAAAACGTTAAATGCCCCAAAGGCATAACTTACGGCCCATGTCCAGAGAGCCAAGGGGGGGGGGGTTGTCATGCTAAAAGACATAATTTCCAGACCTTTCAACTACGTTGAACAATATGGCTATCTGATAATTTTGATTGGATGTGTTTGGGGAAATGATGAGCGTGAGAGGGGGGTGAGTTACCCTCCAATCACTTTCGACCATTAAAAGGGCACCAGCCCTCTCAATTTCCAATTGAATGGCCCCTTATAAAATTTTCTACGTCAGTGCCATCTATAAAAAACCTTATATGCCCTCAGGGCATAACTTACAACCTTTGCCCTGTCATCCCAAAATCCATAATTTCCAGAACTTTCAACTACGATGAACAAAATGGCTATCTCAAAACCTTGATAGAATGTGTTTGGGGAAATGGTGGGCTTGAGAAGGGAGGTAGTCGTTCTCCATTCCCTTTTGACTATTAAAAAGGGCACTAGCCCTTTAAATTTCCAATCAAATGAGCCCTTTTTGAAGTTTATACGACAACTCCTTCTATAAAAACCTTATATGCCCCCAGGGCATAACTTACAACCCTTTCCCTAAGGACTATGGGAGGGGGGCTGTCATCTTTATAGACCTAATTTCAAAAACTTTCAAGTGCGTTGAACAAAATGACTATCTCAAGATTTGATTGGATGTTTTTGGGGAAAGGGTGGGTGTGAGAGGGGAGTTAGTTGCCCTCCAATAACTTTCGACTATTAAAAAGATTACTAGCCCTTTAAATTTCCCATCAAATGAGCCCTTTTTTAAGTTTCTACGACAAAGCTTTCTATTAAAGTCATATATGCTACAGGGCATAACTTACAACACTTGCCCTGAGGGTTGTCGGGGTGTTTCCTCCTCAAAAACATAATTTCTATAGGTAAATCAACTACGCTGAACAAAATGGCTATCTCAAAATTTTGATTGGATGTGTTTATGGAAATGGTGGGCGTAGAATGGGGGTTAGTTGCCTTCCAATCACTTTTGACTATTAAAAAGGGCACAAGCCACTTCCATTTCTAGTCGAATGAGCCCTTTTCGAAGTTTCTACTACAATTCTTTCGATATGAAGTGCCCTGGTCTAAAGAAAAAGAAATAATACATTGTGCCAACATCGTTCTTTACTTAGGCAGCGCCATTGCGCTGCCTACGATAATCTAAAATTGCGAATTGAATTTCTATGTTTTTTTAATGTTGCTAAAGTTAAATTTAATATAATATCTAAGTAATTTCGGCCTAATTTTAAAATCCAAACCATTTTGACGAATATCACATAATATGTTGATAATTACATTTTGTTTCTACTGAAAAATGTATAAAATCTTTATAATTTCTACAATGTGATGAACTTCATTTATTCTCACTGGTTTAAATTCCAGGTTATCATTTTATTGGAAATCGAATTTATTTTACAACTCAAATGGATGCAACAACATATCCTTATTTAAACTTTTTCAAAAGTCTCTAGAATTTTCTTTATATTAAATCTTGGCAAGTATTCGATATTGTTTGTTTTTTAATTCGTTTTAATTCGCATTTTTAATTGTTTGTTTATAAATTTGATTTGTTGTTAAACCAATGAAATCACCAGGATAAACTCCACTTGCGACATCATTTGCTTTAGATAAAAATACTGTACAAAACTGTGTCTCTCAATGTTTGCCAAACCAATCTTTTGAGATGATTTCAATTCTTCTATACTTGTTTGCTTTTCTCAGCTTTGTCAGGGCAGGTATGCTTATATATTATTTTTTTTATTTTGTCAACTGTTCCTTACGCGTTAACACTGTCGCAGGAAAGATTTTCATAATTTATTCTGTTTACTATACTTTCTTTGTTCTCATGTAACCTTTCTCCGAAGTTTCGGGGAGTTCAACCGAGATGAAATTTTTCACAACTGTGTAGTAATTTAATTAATCTCTTCGACCAAAAGCGTTGGTTGTTTCCATAGAGGAACTGAAAAAATTCATAACAGTTAGATTGCTTTTAAAAACAACAGAAAAATATTTTCTTAAACTTATTTCAGTTTTGAAAAAATGTAAGGGGGGTAAACCCTTTTTGAGAGTCCATTTTTAAATCATATATTGATGTATGACTAGGAATCTTATTCAAATGTATATTTAATATTTAAGCAGTTACAGTATTAAGGACAGAAATAGGATAACCTATTTCAAAAACCATGTTTTAATTAAAATCTGATTCTTTTTTACAAACCCATAAGAAATTTTATTTCTATCTAATTTAGTCCTTTGAAGGTTTTCTTCAAACTATAAAAATAGGAATATCTATGCTACGGATATTCAAAACTTGCAATAAGGGTGTTTTACTAACTTTTTTCTGTCTCTAAAATTTTCACAGCTTTGTAGTATTTAAATTACTCTCTTTGACCAAAAGGGTTGTTTCCATAGAGGAATTGAAAAAATTCCTAACAGTTAGATTACTTTTAAAAATAATAGAGAAGTTATTTTTTTTTAACTTATTTCAGTTTTGAAAAAATGTAAGGGAGGTGACCCTTTTTTAGAGTCTATTTTGAATACATTTACTTATATATGACAGGGAGTTTTATTAAAATGTGTATTTAATATATAAGCAATTGCAGTATTAATGACAGAAATAGGATAATCTATTTGAAAAATCATGTTTCAATTAAAATCTCATTATTTTTTTACAAACCCATAACAAGTTTTACTACTTCCTTTTTCAGTCCTTTGAAGGTAATCTTCAAACTATAAGACCAGTATTATCTATGCTACGGATATTCAACACTTGTAATAATTGTGTTTTACTATTGTTTCTTCTGTCTTTTAAAGGAATTGCAGGTTACTATATTTCGTGTTTTAGTAGCCTAAGAAACCTGAAAGGTCCTCTTCAACATAGAATCAAACTGATATGACATCGAATATGAAATGTCGTTTAGAATTTTTCATAGGAAAGACCCCTATTTACAATAAGAGTCTTGAAACCGAATATGCATGGAATATTTCTATATACGTAATTGACAAACGGTCAATCTCTAACCCTGTTGGTGCATCTTCTATTATATGATTAAATAAAAAAAACAAGTTTTTTAACTGAAAGTAAGACATTAGCGACATAAAACTTAAAACGAACATAAATTATTCCGTATATGAAATGAGCTGCCCCCTCCTCAACGCCTCACTCTTTACCCTAAAGTTTTTTATTGTTTGAAAAAAATAAAGTTGTGAGACAGAGTCAAACTTTTGCGTACAGAGTGAGGCGTTAAGGAGGGGACAGCCCTTTCATATACGGAATAATTTCCTGTTCGTTTTTAATGTCGGTACTTACTTTCAGTTAAAAAACTTGTTTTTTTTATATAATTTCTGAATGTTTTTGAATTAATGCAACTTTGATTTTGGCTCACCGTACATGAATAATTAAAATGAAATTCGCATATTAATTTTTCTTTTTTTGGCTAAATGGCTTTCTCGAAATTTTGTTCTGACGTAACTTACGAATTAACTTATGTAACGAATTTCTGTGTTCGTATATTTTTATTACATATATTAGGAAGATCACCCCCTATTCAATACCTCACTCTTTACGCTAAAGTTGGAATTTTGTTCTAACCACAAACCCCTTAATCACTAAGGCTGGTTAATTAGAATAGATAGCTCTTTTGAAAGTACTAAAACACCTTTAGCGTAAAGAGCGAGGTATTGACTAGGGTGTGAACCACCTCATATACGTAATCATTTCTGTTCGTTTTAAGTTTTAATGTTGCTCTTTACTTTCAGTTAAAAAAAAACTTGTTTTTTATTTAATTTCTGATCGTTTTTAAATAATGCTGGGAAATCTGGCGCCCCCTCCATAGAAAAGTCCCTTCCCCCTAGGAAATATCCTCCATGGACAGATTCTCCCCCCCCCCCCCCACCCCCCCCCCCCCCCCCCCACCAGAAAAAAATTCGTCCTGGAAACACCAGTATACTTCCCAATAACCAATACTATATTTAAACAATGGTCAAAGTTTATAACTTACAGCCCTTCCCCTGGAAACTGTGGGGGATTAAGTCATCCTCAAAGTCATATTAATTAGATTTTTGACTAAGCTGAACAAAATAGGTATCTCAAAATTTTGATTGGCTGACTTCGAGAAAAAAATGAGCGTGGGAGGGAGCCCAGTTGCCCGCCAATTTTTTTGGTCACTTAAAAAGGGCACTAGAGCTTTTAAGTTTCGTTCGAATAAGCCCTCTCATGATATTCTAGGACTACTGGATCGATACAATCACCCCTGGAAAAAAAAAAAACGCTTCCGTGATCTTTCTTTTGGCAAAAATACAAAATTTAACATTTTTGGAGATAGGAGCTTGAAACTTTATAGTAGGGTTCTCTGACACGCTGAATCTGATGGTATGTTTTTAATTAAAGTTCCATGACTTTTAGGGGTTATTTCCTCCTTTCTTCGAAAATAAGGCGAATTTTATCAGGCGTTTAACTCTTGATGGGTAAGACTAAACTTGATGAAACTTGTATATTTGGAATAAGGATAAAAATTTGATTCTTTTGATGTATCTATTGGTATCAAAATTCCGTTTTTTAGAATTTCGTGAGCCCGATCGCTTTTTACTTACAGTTCGCTACCACGAACTGTTTGATATTCAATCTAAAGTTTGGGATATAAGATGGACTCTGATTTTAATAATGATACTGTTTTGCATACCAATTACATTGATGTTGCTTAATATTGGAATTTCCAAGCTATTGATGCTTTTCAATTTTTCTGCAAAAAAAGAAAAAAAAATCTGTCCAAATTCGCTACTTGAATTGTATACATTTCATCTAAATATCTTAGCTTTATTTTACAATACATACTAGAACAGGCGTCAAAATACTCTTTTTTTTGTCAAAAAAGAAACGCATTGCAGATTTGGATAAGTCCTTAGAGTATTTTCTCCACGGATACGGCATTTTTGTGGCCACCTGAAATCAACACAGCTATAGGCCTACACACTTCTTCCTCTTCCACATTTAATTAAGACCCTTTTCTTTACACCCTCCCATAGTTCACATTATTTTTTAATATTTTCTTGCGACATCCTCTCATCTCAAGCAAGTACGACCTGATTTTAGTCTGACCCTAAATGGTTGGCCAACAAGAAGTCTGTCAACCTTCATCCACAGAATGTTCGCCATCCAGCTTAACTATTCACCTGTTATATAACCCAATAAAGCCATATTGAACCCCGTATTTTGTTAAGCCTATTGTGTGAGTCACGCTCAGTTAGTTGGATACCAAAAACCATCCGTAAGCAATTTCTTTGGAAACCATCTAGCAAGTCTTTCTTAGATATTCACTGTACTTGCGCTTCAGAACCATAAATGAAAACTTTCCTCATCTTAGCTCCCAATAGTTTAATCTTGGTTCGCACTTATGTTTTTATTCTTCTCTTTTTTCAACTATGAAAAAAAAACCTAAAAACTTATTTTGCAGAAAAAGTTTTTTAAATTAATTTCTGTTCGTTTTATATTGACATAGTCTTTTCAGGAAAAAAAAAATTGACACTTTAAACCTTTTCGTTTTTTAAGACTTTATAGTTTGGCGTGCTATTTGTATGCTGGAGAAAAATTTTCAGCAATTTTTAACAACATACTCCATTTTAAAAATCTCGACACAAATAGTAGGCCTACTGTTTAACTTACTTTCATACCTCCTCTAGTTGACCGGAAATGGAAAACTTGATACCATTCGCAACAAAATCTGCTTACTTTCTTTGATAGATTTGATACACTTACACTATTTTGACTTAGTTAAATTTTAAGAGCAGAAGTAGCCTCGAAAGTTTGAACATAAAACCCTCAGTCGTTCTTGGGATACTGCTGATATGCTTTATTGGGAATTAGCATTATCACAGTGCATTTTGATTTAATCTTAAGGCAACATTTAGTTTTTAAACATAATGGGCAAATGGGAGGGTGGGAGTGAAAGGGGGATTAGTTGCCATCAAATCACTTTCGACTATTAAAAAGGGCATCAGCCCTTTCTATTTTCAATCAAATGAGCCCCTTTTGAAGTTCCCACGACAACTCCTTCGATCCGAAGTGCCTGGTCTAAACAACAACAACAAAAAATATTACTAATCACTTTCGACTATTAAAAAGGGCATTAGCCCCCTGAATTCCAATTGAAGAAGCTTTTTTTGAAGTTTCTATGAAAATACCTTCAATAAAAACATTATATGCCCCCTGGGCATAACTTAAAACCCTTGCCCTGAGGGTTGTGGGGGAGTGTCCTCCTCAAACACATATTTTCTATCTGGAAATCAACTACGCTGAACAAAATGGCTGTCTCAAAATTTTGATTGGATGTGTTTGGAGGAATGATGGGTGTGGGGGGGGGCTAGTTGCCCTCCAATCACTTTCGACTATTAAAAAGGGCATTAGCCCTCTGAATTCCAATCGAAGAAACTTTTTTTGAAGTTTCTATGAAAACACCTTCAATAACCCTTGTCCTGAGGGTTTTGGGGGAGTGTCCTCCTCAAAAACATATTTTCTATCTGGAAATCAACTACGCTGAACAAAATGGCTATCTCAAAATTTTGATTGGATGTGTTTGGAGGAATAATGGGGGTGGGGGGGGGGGGGGGGGCTAGTTACCCTCCAATCACTGTCGACTATTAAAAAGGGCACTATCCCTTTGAAGCTTCAATAGAAGTAGCCTTTTTTGAAGTTTCTACGACAATACCTTCTATAAAAACCTTATATACCCCCAGAGCATAACTTAAAACCATTGCCCTGAGGGTTGTGGGGGAGTGTCCTTCTCAAAAACAAATTTTCAATCTGGTAATCAACTAGCCTACGCTAAACGAAATGGCTATTTCAAAATTTTGATTGGACGTGTTTGGGTGAATGATGGACGTGGGGGGGGATTGTTACCCTCCAATAACTTTTAACTATTAAAAAGGGCACTAGCCCTCTGAATTTACAGTCAAATGAGCCCCTTTTGAAGTTTCTATGACAACGCCTTCTATAAAAACCTTATATACCCCAGGACATAACTTAAAACCCTTGCCCTGAGGGTTTTTGGGGAGTGTCCTCCTCAAAAACTTATTTTCTATCTGGAAATTAACTACGCTGAACAAAATGGCTATCTCAAAATTTTGACTGGATGTGTTTGGGGGAATGATGGGCGTCGGAAGGGGGCTAGTTACCCTCCAATCACTTTCGACTATCAAGAAGGTAACTAGCCCTTTGAATTTCCAATGGAATGAGCCTGTTTTGAAGTTTCTACGACAATGTCTTCTATAAAAACCTTATATGCCCTCAGGAAATAACTTAAAACCCTTGCCCCAAGGGTTGTGGGGGAGTGTCCTCCTCAAGAAGATATTTTTTATCTGGAAATCAGTTACGCTGACAAAATGCCTGTCTCAAAATTTTGATTGGATGTGTTTGGGGG
>JAQQPU010001161.1:3798-14179 GCA_029168905.1 Artemia sp. Kazakhstan ARC1039 | reverse complement strand
CCCCCGTAAGCCTTCTGATCAAAATTTTGAGATAACCATTTTGTAAAAAAAAAAATAGTTCACAAACCCCAGATATCAAAACCTACAGTGTTGAAACAGCCCCTTAGAGGCCAGGGGCAAGTGTTTTGAGTTATGGCCTGGGGTATAAAAAGTTTATATATAAGGGGTGGTCGTACAAACTTCAGAGGCGGCTCATTTTTTTGGAAGTTGAAAGTTCTATTTACCTTCGCATGAGTAAAAAATGATAGGAGGGCATGTACCCCTAGCTCAAACAAAAACCACTTTTTTCCAAATGTATCCGATGAAAACATTGCAATAGGCAAAATGTCTTCCTCTGATAGTTTCGTTACATCTCTGAAAAATTTTGAGATAAACATTTTATTGAAAATACTTCAGCTATCATATAAAAACATCAGACATTAAAAACTTGCGCGCATATAAGGTTTTAATTTAAGGACTGGTCGTATAAACTACAGAGGTGGCTCATTTGATTGGAAATTAAAAGCTCCAGCTACATTTTTAAGAGTCGAAAGTAATCATAGAACATCCCACTTCCCCCGCCTCCATGCACGTTTCCTCTCTTCCTTAAATTTGAACGATCAGATAAGAAAAAGTTTGAGATAAAAACACCCCTCCCTCCCCCCGTATCTGGATGAGCCAAGGGTCTTAACTGTTGCCCCGGGGGCATATAAGGTCTTATGGAAGAGATGGTCGTATATAGGTCGGAGAGGAATTAAACGATTAGAAATTCGAAATTTTAGTTCCATTTTTAAGAGTTAAAGGTGACTCGATGGTAAATAGTCCCCCCCCCCACCAACTCTTTTTCCCCAAATGCGTCCAATTAAGTTGATATATAGCCGTTCGTTCAAATTAGACCTAAGGCCATATAATTGACGAATGAAATAGCTAACAAAAGGATTATTTCGCAACTGAATAATTAAAGTAATTTACAGTTTTTTTATTTTTCCTCAGTTACTCTGGTGTCCTCACTGAAGTAACTCTATTTTAGCATCTTTTCCCTACGTGGATTAGTTTGCGCCGATTGTACATTTTTGTTTTTTTTTTTTTTTTTTGGGGGGGTTTTTTTTGGTTTTTTGTTTTTTTTTTTTTTTTTTGTGTCTTTCGTGCTGAAGACGCCTTGTTTGTATACAGGCGAAATATCCGCGTTGTTTTGTTTCTGTTGTTTTTCTTTTCTCTCCACTGGCCACAGTCTCGTTTGTTTGTTTTTTTTTTTTTTTTTTTAGAGATTTTTCTCTTTGTTGGTTTTTTGTAAGGCCATATAACAAAATTCCTGGAAATAGCCCTCCCAGAAACCAGGGGAAAGTGTTGTTAGTACTACCCCCGGTGTTAAATAATGTTTTTATGGAAGGGATGGTAGCATGAACTTCGGAGCTGTCTCATTCGTTTTTAAGTCAGAATTTCTAGCGCTGTTTTTTGGTCCAAATTGAGCGGAGGGTAACTAGAACTCCCCCCCCCCCGTAAAACCCTTTTTCCCCACATACATCAGATAAAAACTTGAGACAGCCATTTCGTTAAAACAGTTTAAAGATAAAATAACAAAAATTTTGGGTTTGAAACAACCCCTCAGAGCCCCCCAGAGAGAGTTATGCAACGGGCCTAATAAGTTCTTATGTAAGGAGGGGTTGTAATTAAGCTTCAGAGTCGGGAGATTTGATTAGAAACTGAAAGTTCGGGTCATTGTTTGAAATTTCAAAGGTGAATGAAAAATATCTAGTCCCTCCCTCACAAACCCCCTCTTTTCCCCAAACGGATTTAATAAAAAATTTTAGATAGCCATTTTATTTGAAATAGTCCAACGATCATAATAGAAGTTACTTTAGGGCTAACATGATCCCCAAGCAGAACCCGGGGAAGGGTTGTAACTCATACCCAGGGGCATATAAGGTTCTTATGGAAAAAGATAAACTTCAGAGGGGTCTCAAATGACTAGAACTCAAAAGTTCTAGTTCTATTTTTGAGAGTCAAAAGTAACTTGATGGCAAATAGCTAACCCCACTCCCACCAACCATCTTTCCCCCAAATGCGTCCGATCGAACTTTTGAGATTTTCATTTTGTCCAAAATAGATCAAAGATCATATAAAAAAAAGCTTAGAGATTTACACAACCCCGCAAAACCTGGGGGCAAGAATTTTCCATCAAGCCCCGAGGAATATAAGGTTTTTGTGGAAAGAATTATCGTATAAACTTCATTGGGGGCTAATTCTATTGGAAATTGAAAGTTTTAGTTCCCCTTTCAAGAGTCAAAATGTACAAGAGGGCAATCACTCCTTCTGTCCTTTTATCCCAAATCTATCCGATCAATTTTTTCGACAGTCATTTTGGTAAAATAAGTCAAAAGATCAGATAAAAAAAACTCTAGCGTCAACACTCAAACAAAAAATCACTGCAAAGAAGAGTTTGGTTTCTGCCTCCTTCTCTCAATGTAAAAGTCTAAAACCCAGTGCGTCATTGGCGCTTTACTGATAGCAAATTACATTGCAAATATTTTCTTTTGTACTCATTATAACATTGAAAATAAACATAACAATCGCAGTAAAATTAAATTTTGAACTGATGAGCTTCCAGCAATTAATATCATAATATATCAAATGTTTAGTTCAATTTTTAGAAGTTCTTTCCCAGAATGTTCAAGAGAAATATAGCTTCGCTACAAATAAGAGTTGGATATTGCTCCATTCCCAAACTGCACAAATATAAAGCCTACTGCGTCATTGTACATCAGTAAAAACGAATTATATTACAAATTTTTTCTTTTCTAGCTTGAAAACGATAAAATTACGGTGAAACAAAATTTTTAACTGATGATCTTTCCACAATTAATAGCATTATATATCAAACATTCAGTTCGATTTTGTTTGTACTTCTCAAGACTGTTCAAGACACATATAATTTTTTCAGCAAAGCACCAATGAAGTAGTAAGTTTTAGACTTTTACAGCGAAAGAAGGAGGCAAAATCCAAACTCTTCCTTTTAGAGATTTTTGTTCGTTTCAAGCTGGATTTGCATGTTCAATTTAAGTTGCACTCGTTTAAAGATTTATTTACTCATTTATATTATTGACTATTGTTTGTTTGTTTCCTATGATTTTTTATTTCATTTCTGTTTGCTTTGGGTTTCATTTATGCCTCAATAGCAAAACATTTTTGTTCCTTTTAAGCTCAATTCGCATATTCAGCCTTAGGTTTACTCGTTTTTAGATTTATCCATTCATTTATATTGGCACCTGTTGTATGTTTTTTTTGCTATGATTGTTGATTTAATTTCTGTTCGTTTTAAGTTTCATTTATTCTTTAATAGTAATTTCTGGTTGTTTTGATTTTTATTTATTGTAAGTTTCTATTTCTTCTGATCTTAAGTTTAATATGGCCTTTACTTTTCTTCATAAAACTTCTTTTTCGTATTTTTTTGTTTTTTAATTAATAACTTACAAGGCTTGCTACTTTGTTCTGAGGGTTTTGTCTTCACGGGAAGTTTATTTTGTCTGATATTGGAACTATTTGGAACAAAGTTGCTATTTCAAAACATTTTTGAATGCATTTGCAGAAAATACTAAACAGAGGGTTATAAATGTTTGAGTGCTCAAACTCTCCTCAATTATCATTCTAAGGGTAAACTTTTGCTAGACACATCCTCTACCCTGCCTAAAACAATCTGTTCTTAAAAAATTATTTACAGTATATCCAAATCTAGAATGTATAATCGTATTAAGTAATTTGTTACCTTCAGAAACTAGGCTGTTGCATCTATAATCACTAAACTTACTCTTATCAACTTTCTTATGGAGGGATTTAATATAAATTCTCCTAAAATACTACGCACTTCTCCTTTTTCGAAACTCTTATTCATAAACCATCGTAAAAGATTTTTAACATCATAACCGTCATATGTGAGAACCTCATATACCACAATAGCAGCACCTGGGGGCCCTTTAATTTTTTAATCCTTTTAGCACTGTCATTAATGTTTTCATCAGAAAATAAGTCTTTCTTCACATCTTAAGTGTTACAAACGTTGCGGAGACCAATAACTCACGTTTTATTGACACTTTACAATATTACAGTAAAATTTCCAGGTTCCTCAAATATCCCAATATAAATTCATTTGGTGAAAGATGAATGAATAAATTCAAATATTCCTCGTAATGATTACCTAAGCCGACGAAAGCAGACCTTTGTAACCATGATTAAAACTGAATATGAAAATCAGTATGCCACTCCCTCGGACAAGTTTTTCCACTTCTTGGGTTGGCTGTTAATAGTAATTTTTTTTTTTTTATTATTTTTTTTTTAATATATTTCTTCCTCGGTCAAAAAACGAAATTCGTTAAAATTTAAGCGTTACATATTCTTTTACTAAATCTGCCTAAAACCCGAAGCATCAATGTGCCCAATAAGCCATAAGAAATTGAAGATTCTCAAGCGCAATGACATAATTTTTCCACAATTTGTGTGCACTAAATTTTTCCGGCGTGGTACTTTTGCTCAAGGTTTAATAGTTAACCGAAACTATACAAGGAAGGCATTAAACTTCTGCTTAACTTTAGAAAATCTTGTGTAATAAAATAAGTAGATCTTATATGGAAATCTAAAAGAATATTCCATATTAAGCAGCTCCAACATAATTTACATAATTTGTATAATGTAAATGTATCAATTTATAAAAATCGCAAAACTTATTGTACTCACATTTGAAAATATTTATCATCAAATCCAGGAATAACTCAGTTCATTATAAAGAACTGTAAGTAAAGAGTAATGCGGCTCAATAGTAACCAATTAAATCAAACCAATCAAAGACTAAATGTCTGAGAAAATTTGACCGGTTTTCAAAAAAGGAGTAAACACCCATAAAAGTTGAATAATTGTAATGAAAATTACACCATCAGATTCAGCACATCATAGAGCTTTATTGCAGAGGTAGCAACCATTTTTCTGTAAAAATGGGAAGTTTTGCAGTTTTGGCGAGGATATGGATCACAGATACATGTTTATTTGCTGTATTTTTAGGGGTTGTGGCATTAACCCTGTGCTCCTAGAATATCAAAAGAGGGCTCATTCAAACGGAGATTAAAAGTTTTAGTGCCATTAAAATCACCAAAAAGAATGGAGGTTAACGAGACCCCCTCTTTAACCCTTTTTTTTCCAAAACCGTCCGATCAAATTTTTAAGATACCCATTTAGCTTAGTTTTTATGAAAGACCGAATAACTATGCTTTTGAATATAAAGTGAACCAACTCCATAGCGATAGTGCAAAGGTCTTTGAGTTATGAAATTTGCCCATTGTTTACGCATAGTATTTGTTATTGGGAAGTAGGCTAAGCATATATTTACGAGTAAAGGGGTACAACTTTTCTACGGGGAGGAGAGTTACCACGGGGAAATTTTCCATTAAAAGTGAAGTTTCCTAAGGGTAAACTTTTAAGATGAAATTTGACACTGCAGGAATTTGTCAAAATTTCTGTAAAAAATTCTTTCTATACTTCTTGCTTGCTCTTTTCTGTGTCAATTTTATATATGGAGACATTAAGGGTATTTGTCAGGGGTAAATTTTCACTAGGATTGAATTATAAAGAGGATACTTCCATGGAGAAGGGGATTTCTACGTGAAGTTGGACGATGATTTTCTTGCACTTTCAAATGTATTAGCATAGGCTTGCCTAAAGTAAAGGTCCCACGGCTCTTATGTTTTATTATCAATAAAAAAAAACAAATAATACAATAAAAATATCTAAATACAAAAATAAATTTTAAATAAATTTAAAAATTTAAAATTAATTAAATTAAAAAAAACAAGTTATTTTTTAACTGAAAGTAAGGAACGACGTTAAAACTTAAAACGAACAGAAATTATTCCGTATACGAAAGGGGCTGTCCCCTCCCCAACGCCTATCTCTTTACGCTAAAGTTTTTTATTGTTTAAAATAAATAAGATTTTTGACAAAGTCAAACTTTAGCGTAAAGAGCGAGGCGTTGAGGAGGGGACAGCCCCTTTCATATACGGAATAATTTCTATTCGTTTTAAGTTTTAACGTCGTTCCTTACTTTCAGTTAAAAAAACTTGTTTTTTTTATTTAATTTTTGAACGTTTTTGAATTAATGCAGGTTGTGATTTTGGCTCATCGTACATGAATAATGAAAACAAAATTAATTTTACTTTTATTTGGTTAAATGGCTTTATCAAAACTTGTTTAATTTTATTTACGAACGTTTTTATTATTAATAAATATACGTAACTTACGAATTAAGATACATAACAAACTTCTATATTTATATATTTTTAATACGTATATTAGGGGCTCACCCCCTAGTCAATACCTCGCTTTTTAAGCTAAAGTTCGAATTTTGTTATAATTCTTTAAAAATGTCCTCTTAATCACAAAGGCCGTTATTTAGAATAAGTAGCTCTTATGAAAGTACTAAAAAATCTTTGGCTTAAAGAGCGAGCTATTGACTAGGGGGTGAACCTAATCATACATGTAATATTTTCTGTTCGCTTTAAATTTTGATGTTACTCCTTATTTTCAGTTGGAAAACTTGTTTTTTTTATATTTAATTTCTGATCTTTTTTTTAAATAATGCTGAGAAATCCGGCGCCCCTTTCATAGAAATTTCCCTTCCCCGATGAAAACTTCCTTTAGTGAAAGATCCTTCCACATAACCCCCGACCCACCCAACCCCCTACTACCAGGAAAAATTGAGCGACCCGGCTCAATGGTAACCGAAACTCTAAAAAACGGAATTTTGATATCAATAGACACATCTAAAGAATCAGATATTAATGCCGATTTCAAATACATAAGTTTCATCAAGTATAATTGTACCCATCAAAAGTTACGTGCCTGAAAAAATTTTGCTCTTTCTCGAAAAAAGGGGGAAAGACCAACCTAAATATTATAAAACATTAATGAAAATCACACCATCATATTCAGCGTATAAGAGAACCCTACTGTAGAGGTTTCAAGCACCTATCTACATTTTGTAGATAGGAATTTTGCATTTTTTGCCAGAAGAAAGATCACAGATGCGTGTTTATGTTTTTTTTTCCAGGGGTGATCGTATTGACCCAGTGTTCCTAGAATATCGTGGTAGGGCTCATTGGAACGGAAATTAAAAGTTCTAGTGCCCTTTTTAAGTGAGTGAAAAATGGAGGGCTACTAGGCCCCGTCCCACACTCATTTTTTTCCCAAAGTCATCCGCTCAAAATTTTGTGATATTCATTTTATCCAGCATGGTCGAAAATATGATAAATATGTCTTTTAGGATGACTTAATCCCCCGAAGTCCCCGGGGGGAGGGCTGAAAGTTATGAACTTTACCCAATGTTAACATATAGTATTGGTTATTGGAAAGTATACAGACGTTTTCAGGGGGGATTTCTTCTAGTAGGTAGGGGGTGGGTGGGTCGGAGGTTATATAGGAGGATCTTTCCATGAAGGAAGTATTCATGGGGGAAGGGAAATTGCTATGATGGGGGCGCCGGATTTCCCATCATTATTAATGAAAAAGATAAGAAATTAATTATATAAAAAAAGTTTTTCAACTGAAAGTAAGGAGAAACATTAAAACTTAAAACGAACAGTAAATATTACGTCTATGATTGGGTTCACCCCCTAGTCAATGCCTCGCTCTTTAAGCCAAAGATTTTTTTGTTCTTTCATAAGAGCTATTTATTCTAATTAACGGCCTTTGTGATTAAGGGGTCATTTTTAAAGAATTGAAACAAAATTCGAACTTTAGCTTAAAGAGCAACGTATTGACTAGGGGGCGAACCCCCTAATATACGTATTAAAAATCTATGAATATAGAAGTTCGTTATTTAAGTTAATTCGTAAGTTACGTATATTTATTACTAATAAAAACGTTCGTGAATGAAATTAAACAAGTTTCGAGAAAGCCATTTAACGAAAAAAAGTAAATTTAATGCGCAAATTTTGTTTTAATTATTCATGTACGGTGAGCCAATATCAAAACCTGCATTAATTCAAAAATGTTCAAAAATTAAATAGAAAAAACAAGTTTTTTTTAACTAAAAGTAAGGAACGACGTTAAAACTTAAAACGAACAGATTTTATTCTGTATATGAAAGGGGCTGTCCGATACTCAACGACTCGCTCTTTACGTTAAATTTTGACTTTCTCACAACTCCATTTTTTTTAAAGAATTTATAACTTTAGCGTAAAGAGCGAGGCGTTGACGAGGGGACATTCCCTTTCATATACGAATAATGTCTGTTCGTTTTAAGTTTTAACGTCGTTCCTTACTTTCAGTTAAAAAAACTTTTTTTTTCTATTTAATTTTTGAACTTTTTGAATTAATGCAGGTTTTGATTTTGGCTCACAGTACATAAATAACGAAAACAAAATTTGCATTTTAATTCTACTTTTATTTGGTTAAATGGCTTTCTCGAAACTTGTTTAATTTTATTTACGAACGTTTTTATTAGTAATAAATATACGTAACTTACGAATTAACTTACGTAACGAACTTCTTTAGTCATATATTTTTAATACGTATATTAGGGGGCTCGGCCCCTAGTAAATACCTCGCTCTTTAAGGTAAAGTTCGAATTTTGTTCCCATTCTTTAAAAATGACCCCTTAATCACAAAGGACGTTATTTAGAATAAATAGCTTTTATGAAAGTACTAAAAAATTTTCGGCTTAAAAAGCGAGGTATTGACTAGGGGGTGAAACCAATCATGCACGTAATATTTTCTGTTCGTTTCAAGTTTTAATGTTACTCCTTATTTTCAGTTGGAAAACTTGTTTTTTTTATATTTAATTTCTGATTTTTTTTTTTAAATAATGCTGAGAAATCTGGAACCCCCTTCATTGCAATGTCCCTTCCCCCATTAAAACTTCCTTCATGGAAAGATTCTTCCACATAAACCCCAACCTACCACTCCCCTACTACCTGAAAAAATCCCCCCTGAAAACGTCTGTATGCTTCCTAATAACCAATACTATATGTTAACATTGGATAAAGTTCATAACTTTCAGCCCTCCCCCAGGGACTTCGGGGGATTAAGTCATCCTAAAGGAAAAAGTTATCATATATTCAACCATGCTGAACAAAATGGCTATCTCAAAATTTGGATCAGGTGACTTTGGGAAAAAAAATGAGCGTGGGAGGGGGCCTAGTTGCCCTCCATTTTTTGGTCACTTAAAAAGGGCACTAGGATTTTAACTTCCTCTGCAATTAGTCCTTCTAAGACATTCTGGGACCACTGGGTCGATACGATCACCCCTGGAAAAAAAAACAAATAAACACGCATCCGTGATCTTTCTTCCTGCAAAAAAAAATGCAAAATTCAACATTTTTGTAGATAGGAGCTTGAAACCTCTACAGTAGGGTTCTCTTGTACTGTGAATGTGATGGTGTGGTTTTCATTAAGGTTTTATAACTTTTAGGGGGTCACTCGTTCTTTTTCGAAAATCCGCTAAATTTTCTCAGGCAAGTAAGTTTTGATGGGTAGGACTAAACTTGATGAAAATTGTATATTTGAAATTAGCATTAAAATCTGATTCTTTTGATGTATCTATTGGTATCAAAAACCCGTTTTCTAGAGTTTCGGTTACCATTGAGCCGGGTCGCTCCTTACTTACAGTTCGTTACCACGAACTGTTTGATTATTATTTATTTTCTCCCCAGAGACGCTTCCAATGGAGCGGTCGTCGTATAAACTTCCGAAGGGTTTCATTTGGTTGGCAATCTGAAGTTTTAGTGATTCTTTTTAAGAGTCAAAAGTGATCGGTGGGCAACTCACCCCACGCCTTTTTTGCCCCAAAGACATCCGATAAAAGCTTTTAGACTACAATTTTGCTAAAAATGGCTCTAAGACTAAATAACAAAATCCTGAGGTCGATATAATCCCCCAGGACCAAAGACAAGGCGTTGTAAATTATGCCCTGGGATTATATATGGTTCTTATGCAAGGGATGTTCGTACAAACGTCAGAAAGGCCTCATTTTATTGGGTATTGACAGTTCTACTTCACTTTTTAATAATCAAAAGAGATCGGACAGAAACTAGCCCTCCCCCTTTCCCCAAGCCCATCCAATAAAAATTTTGATATAGCTATTTTTTTTAAATGGTTAAAACATCAGACATTAAAAACTTTGCGTACACAACCCACAATAGCCGAGTTGTAAGTGTTTTAAGTTATGCCCTAAGGGACAAATGCGGTTGTCATAGAAGTGATGGTCAAATAAATTTTGGAGAAGAAGAATTCGTTTCATTTTCAATTGAAAGTTCTAGTTCGCTGTCGAAGAGACAGAACAAATCAAAGGGCAACTACCCTACCCCCCCCCCCAAGGGGGGGGCGGGGCGGGGGGGGGGAGGGGGGGGGGGGGGGGGGGGGG
>JAQQPU010001160.1:67737-87913 GCA_029168905.1 Artemia sp. Kazakhstan ARC1039 | reverse complement strand
ACACACCTGGTGAAAGAGGTCATTGACCCCATTACGCAATCATTCTCCCTAATGACTCTATGCCCATATATGGTGTGGGTACCGGAGTAACACCCCCATCTCTACTCCCAGGGCATAACTTACAACCCTTGCAATGACGGCTCTGAGAGGGTTATCATCCTAAAAGACCTAATTTCCAGAACGTTCAACTACGTTGAACAAAATGGATATCTCAAAATTTTGATTGGATGTGTTTAGGAAAATGATGGGCGTGAGAGGGGCATTAGTCGCTATCCAATCACTTTCAACTATTAAAAAAGGCACTAGACCTTTCAATTTCCAATTGAATGAGCCCTTTTGAAGTTTCTACGACAGCGCTTTCAATAAAAACTTTATATGCCCCAGGGCATAACTTACAACCCTTACCCTGAGGGCTGTGGGGTTGTCATCCTTAAAGTCCTAATTTCTAAAACTTTCAACCACGTTGAATAAAATGGCTATCTAAAAAATTTGATTGGATGTGTTTGGGGAAAAGGTGGGCGTGAAAAGGGGGTTAGTTGCCCTCAAATCACTTTCGGCTATTAAAGAGGGCACTAGCCACTCCAATTTCCAATCGAATGAGCCCTTTTCGAAGTTTCTACGACAACTCCTTCGATACGAAGTGCCCGGCTGAAGAAAAAAAAACACATTGTGCCCACATCGTTCTTTACTTAGGACATGAAAGGACTTGATACTGTGTCTCATACAACTGACCTGTTTTACTAAAGTGCCTAGGACAATGGAAATGAAATTTGATTGTTTGGATTGTCAAGCAGTAGCACACGCAAACCATATATACCTTAAAACGTAGAAAATATCGAGAATTCAATTTTCAATAAGAAATACCCCACTGCGGCGGGTGCAAAAAAAAAAACTTTCACTTAGGAAGGTACAGTTGCCTTTGGGAATCAAAAGTTTGTTAACCGTTAGATTTATACAGAAAAATGGCGGGAAAATGACGGAAATGGTGTACATCCCTAGAAACTTCATAATTTTCAAAAAAAAAAAAAAAATATTAGATAACCGTGGTTTTTATTTGCCAATTTACCTGAGATGAGTTCAGGGGGTAAACAAGTTTTTGTTTTGATATCCTTGGTGCACTATGCTGTTCTTATTCTTTGACGTCCGTAGATAAACTACGTCAAAGAGGTCAACATATAAACTACGTCTACAATATTATTTCGAGAGGTTTTTGTTTATTTGTCATAGTGTAAACAACAATACAATAACAAAAAATTATATTTCAAAGCTAATTAGGACTTTAGAATATGAGTGGTTCTGCTTGTCCCTTTCCCTGCCTCTCCATAATAACCAAGATTACTGAAAAAAAGGAATGTATTTTAGCAGTTTGATGTATACTAATATTTATCTTTGAAAGTCCCAGTAATTTTAGATTTCTTAGCGTTATAAAAGAAAGAACGTTTAAAATGCATTTCATTTTCAGTAAAGTGAATAACGTTCTGGTCTTTAGAAAGCTTAGAGGGCGTTAGCCTTAGTCCTGTTTATGGTAACTTCTATTCGCTCTAGCTTTCATGTTTTATTGATGGTGATCTGTGGTAGTTCTACGATTGGAAGATTATTTGACTTTATTTCTACGAAGTTTTGGCTTAATGAAGCCCTTTACTTTTTTTTTGGAAAACCTGTTTTCAGAAAAAGTTTTTTAAATGTATTCTTTCAAGAGATAAAACGTTTCATCCATCTTCCTAACGGTGCAATGTTGAAGATATGGAGGGGGGCTCCTTGTCTTCGTACTTCGTCTTTACCGTGATTAGTAAAAAGTTATGGGTTAATGAGTTAAAGAGAGATGGGGAGAACATTTTGAGAATGGGCTTTACCATGATAGATTTACAAGAAAAGATATAGAAAAGAATGACAATTTTTGTGACACTTTGGATGTGAAGGAAGAATTATTTTATGAGGAAGAATCAGTGACAGTACTAAAAGAATTAAAGAATAGTAAGGCCTCAGGTATTGATAGTGTGGTAAATAAGGTTTTTAAATATGGTGGTTATGAGGTTAGAGATAAGTTATTGAAGATCATGTATACAGTTTTTGAAAAAGGGGAAGCACCTAGCGGTTGTAGCGGTATTTATAAAGGCCTTAGCCTGGTTACTGGAAGAAGTAGATTACTTAGTATGATGATACTTTTAAGACTTAGAGAGGCTGTAGATGAACTTTTAACAGAAGAACAGCGTGGTTTTAGGAACGGTAGAGGATGCGTTGACCAAATGCTTGAGTCATGAAATGCCTTTAGTCCCCAGTTTTATAGATTGTGAGCAAGCGTTTGATTCAGCTGATAGAAGAGCTTTAGCGAAGGTCTTGTCCTTGTATGGTATATCAGATAGATACATTAAAGTGATTGGTGCATACAGTGATTGGTGAAAGTGATTGATGTACGAGAGCAACATTGCAGCAATTAAGGTAGGATATGATGTTAGTAGCTGGTTTCGTATTAAATAAGGAGTTAACCAAGGTTTTATCCACATTTAAATGAATAATTTTGAATACCTAGTCCTAAGGAGCACAACAAGGTACAAGAAAAGACTTGAAAGTTAATATCAAGAAGATTGTGAAGGTGAAGAGGTAATGCTGGATAACAAGAAGATTTATCAAGTGAACAGCTTCACTTACGTAGGTAGTATTAATAGTAAAGACGGTGGGTGTAATGAAGATGTTAAAAGTGGAATAGCGAAACCCCAGGTGTTTTTTTTTTCAAAATTGCAAAAAAGTTTGAAAGAATAGGAAGATAAGTCTGCGAACCAACATTAGAATATTGGAAGCTACAGCGATGATAGTGGCCCAGTATGGTGCTGAAGCGTGGGCCTTTCCAAGGCCAGAATACAATTTTAACTTGAATTTGCACTTGAAGGCCAGAATACAGAAGCAAATGAATGTCCACTTTCAGTTTAATACACATATGCTGATATTCATTCCTTAAAATGTTAATAATATTTTATTTATTAAAGTTATAAAAGTGAAAATATTTAAAACTTATTCTTTTTTAGCAAAGTGCATATTGTATTCTATTGTATTCTGGTCTTGGAAAGGCATAGGGGTTTTGAGCCCTAATCATGTTAATTTCTGCTCGTTTTGAGTTTGACTCAGTTAATTATTGTAATTTCTGTGCATTTTGGGCTTCATTTATTTATCGATGCTGATTTGTGGTAGTTTTACGCTTGGTAGATTGTTTGATTCTATTTTTGCTCTTTTTGATTTAATGGAGTTCTTTACTTTTCTTTTACAACTTATTTTGCGGAAAAAGTTATTTTTAGTTAATTAACATGATTATGTTCCCTTCTATTTGACTTGAGAAACTCATGGTGTGGGGATTTAAACAGATAACCCAATACACCCCCCTCCCGCCATTTAGAGCATTCCTATTATTTTTTGCTCCATTTTTACCAGGGAATGGAGGAAACTCTTACACTTGATGGCTGGAAAAAGAATATTTGTTAAATGTAATTAATTTCCAACATTTTAGGTTCCAGGAAAGTTTTAAAGTTCACTGTTTTTAAGTAAAAAAAATCGTCATAGAATGTGTTGCTACAAAAAAAAACTTGCTAATATTTGTGCGTATTAAATTTTCCCCCCCCCCCCCCCAAAAAAAAAGGGTAGAAATTAAAGTTTTGTAGCAACTACAGTCTTCGTCGTGGCTATCAAAACGAAGTTGCGGTCACAAGTAATCGCAGCCGCAAGTAATTACAGTCGCAGTCATAGGTAATTGCAGTTGCAGCCATAAGGAGTTACAGTCACAGGCATCCACAGTATCAAGTAGTCGCAGTCGCAAGCAATAATAGCACAGTCGCAAGTATTCCAAAGCAGTAATTGTAGCAGCAGTAGCAGTAATAATATCAGCAGCAGTGGCCCCGATAGTCTCGACGTAATACCCTTAACCGTTCCTAAGATACTGTAGATACGCCCTTGTAATGAGCTCGATGCACGTAGTGCCGTTTGATGTGGTTTAACACCCCTCTCGACAGCATCTGAAGTTTCACCTTAACACCCTTTGCCTTTTGTGACAAACCCAAGATCAAACATTATGCAATTGCCCAATGATAAATCTTATATGTAAACAATGGGCAAATGACATAATTTACAATCTTTGTCCCAGGGACAGTGGGTGGTCAAATTATCTTCAAAGGCATAGCTATAGGACCTTCTGACTAATTTCAACAAAATGGTTATCTCACAATTTGGATCAGATATCTTTGGGAGGGGTAGCTAAAAAGGCGTTGGAGGGGAACTGGTTGCCCTGGAATAATTTTTAACTTTTAAAAAGGATGCTACAGCTTTCAATTTCCAATCCAATAAACCCCTTCCAAAGTTCCATTTGGTTATTCTAATTAAACGGCCTTTGTGATCCAGGGGTCATTCTTAAGGAACTGGAACAAAATTCGGACTTCAGCGTAAAAAGCGAGGTATTGACGAGGGGGAGAACCCCCTCACATACGTAATAACTTTTGTTCGTTTTAAGTTTTAATGTTGCTCCTTCCTTTGAGTTGAAAAAACCTGTTTTCTTATTTAATACCAATCTAGGAACAATGCTCCTATAATATCAGGAGAGAGCTTATTCTAATAAAAATTAAAAGCTCAAGTGCCATTTTAAGTGACCAAAAAGATTGGAGGGCAATTTTACCCCTCCCCTTTTCGGGTTGCCGCGGTAGCTAGCAACCTAGTAAGAGACACTAACGTCCCATAGTAAAAAACAAAATAGCCCATAGCTCCTAAATCTAGAACCAGATCAAAGAAAAAAAGTACACTATTAGAACCGCCTTGTCCAATACCCCTATAAAGGAAACTAACTGTCCCTTGGCTTGAATAACAAGGAAAATATATTGGTTTGAAAATCAAGAAAAGTGGCTACAAGCTACAACCGCTATATTCTGCATCGACGGCATTTTTTTTTTTTCCGTTTTTTTTTTGCCTCAGCTAGATCGGCACTGGAAAATCATAGAGAGCTGTTTAATGGCTCATTTGAAAGTAAATTGATGTATTTGAAAACCTTTCATAATTAACAAAACTGATTAAAAAAAAAATCATGTTTTTTTACGATTCAAAAAAGGTCGTTCGGTCAAAATTTTGATTTGATAGCCGTTTTGTCCCGCATAATTGAAATGTTCGAAAACTATACCTTTGGGGATAACATAACCTCTCCTCCAGCCCTTGGGGAAAGGGCTGTAAGTTATGAAATTTGCCCATTGTTATGTATATTAATTAATAAGGGGAAGCATAGGGGGGATGCTTCGGTGGGGTTGGGTCCACGGGGAGTATTTTCCGTGGGGAAGAAGGTTTCCAGGATTGAACTTTTCAGGAGATATTTTGGATTCCAGGGTTCCAGGAAAGGATTACAAGAAAATCTTTTTTAGTGTCTTTCTTTTTCTTTGCCGACTCAATTTTACAAGTGGAGATGTTCCCGGGAAATTTCCAGCGGAGTTGGAATTGGCTTGAGCATTTTTTCGTGGGGGAGATTTTTCGGGGAGAAATTCTCAATGGGAAAATTTTCCGGGGGAGCAAATTTCCCCAGGGGGGGGGGGGGGTCCAGTAGAAACTTTACACGGAGGGGGGATCTCCGCCATGTTTCAGAAAACAGTGAGGAATTAAAGTCTTTTTCAAATGAAAGTATGCTAAGGAAAATTTTTCAGGAGGAATCGTCTACAAGAAATTTTCCGAGGGAATCTTCAGCAAGGATATAATTTTCCAAGGATGTATTTTACGTCGGAAGAACTTTCCAGGGGGAAATATTCCGGCATTATTTGAAATTACGATCAGGAATTAAATACAGAAAAGTTTTTTTCAACTGAAAGTAAGGAGCATTATTAAAACTCTAAAGTTTTACTTTTTGTCCAAACTCCTAACATACAAGACCCGTTTAATTAGGATAAAAAGATTTTTAAAAGTGCTTCAAACTTTAGCATAAAGAGAGAAATATTTAGGAGAGGGCAACCCCCTCACATATCGAGTTAATTCTGTTAGTTTTAAGTTTTAATGTAGTTCCTTACCTTCAGTTAAAAAACTTTGTTTTATTTAATCATAAAAAGAATAGGAGATACGACTACTCCCTGTATTGCTCCCCTTTACTTGCTTACTGACTTAAAACGAAACACAGGCTATTCAGCCCAACTCGGCATCAAGAAGCTGCTGGACCAAATTCTTTCATTGGGTTCTGTCTTCTGTGAGCGGTCGAAGCAACTCCAGCTATACCTTGTCCCAATTGTGACCATGCTTTCGGAATCCCCCAAGCGGTTCAAGAACCTTTCGGACGACGTCATGCCAAGATTTCATCTGGGGCACCTTACTCCCCTTCGCTTCTTAATAATAGCGGTTAGCGCATTGTTAAATTCAAGAAAGGTAATTGAATACCAAAATGAAGCTTTATAACTAAAACATTAACCCCAGAACTACAAAGAGACAAAAAAGTTGACTATGGACCACCCTATAGACCCTTTCGAAAGATCATGGTTGCAGCAAGAGCTGCAACCTAGTAAAGAGCGAGCTACGGCCCAAAGTAATCAGTTTAAATATATATTTTTTTGATTGTCTAGCGATAAAAAATTGTCATTTGTAGCTGATTCAATTATTTCGAATGAAATGTCATTTGAAAACAAATTTGCAAGAAATTTTTTAAAAAGAGCCTGAAATCCCTAAAAAATGGCGTCGGAGCAAAACGAAAAGTAAAGTATTGGAATTGTTATTGTCGAAAACCATTTATAGGAAACCTACTACCTCCATGTTGAACAACAAGGAAACTTTTTTTGCATGGGTAGCACTGATCTCTTTTAGGGGTGGCACTCTTTTTTCTGCTTTTTTTTCTTCTGTTTCTTCTTCTTCTTCTTTGTCATTAGCAGGGAACAAGAACATCATACAGAGCTACAGAGCTTAACACCATACAGAGCTTAATAGTGCCATCATACAGAGCTTAATAGTGCCATCATTTTGGGTTACATTTCCGAATTTGAAAGCCCGGGGAAAATGAAAGAAGAACTATGATAATCTCTATGGTTTAACCCAACTGACTAGAAGAACTAGAAGACTAATAAGACATCATAGAGAGCTGTTTAAGAGCTCATCTATAAGTTAATCTTTATTTCCAATTAATTTTTATAAAGTAGACTTGATAACGCCATAATAAAGTGCCATACGACACCAATAAACTGCACTTTCGGTTTTTTTCATTTTTTAAATGTAAATACCGAAAAATGGGGGTTTTCCAATGAAAAGACTTCAAAACCAAAAAGGTATATAGCCTCTTCTTTTCTGTGAATTAAAGGGATCCACACCTTTTCAATCTAGGTGCGAAAACACGCATGATATAAGCCTTATTGTCTTTACAGATTTTGCATACCTTTTGGACGTCAAACACGGTCAAACACAAAGAGAGATACGCTTGAATCCTCATAAGGTCAAATACTGCACCACAAACTCTTTCCTAAAAAGGAAAGGGGAGATACTGAGTCGCCAATACGTTTCTAGACATTTGTCAGCCAATGGAAGGACTTGTTCAAAAGTTGCGTCAAAGAACATAAATTGGAACTCCAATTGGGACATAAAGGACGTAAATATAAGTCAAGACAGATAGTAGGAGCCCATACAAAGAAGGCCATATTCAGCAAAGACAAAGCCAAAAGTCGTATCTTCATCTAGTTGTCTTTTTCACCCCACATATCACCCGTCCCTTTAAAAGAGGTTCAATGCAGGTTTTGAATTTAATGACCAGGTTTTTTTCATTTTGTGTCTGTGTTTTTTTTTACCTGGAATATGTCTGTGCATATTTATTTTATAAATGCAGCAATTTAAAAGGTGTTATGCCATGTTGTTAACTTATATTTACAACTCGCCCTCTTAATTTAAGTCGTTTCTTTCGACTGGTTTGAATTTTCTTCTAATTAATTTGGTTCTTTAGATATTACACGTTCTTACCATTCTTACCGTTCTTACCATGCTTACACATAAAGTTGGAGTAAGTAAATTTAAGTAGGAGTAAGCGAATTAAGATATTTTAGGTAATAAATAAAGTGTTCCCCACTGACGTAATTTGAGTCGTGGAGTCATGACAAGAAGTATAGGTTAAAGCAGACAGTGCCACGAATAAAAAAGAGAGGCAGTCTCCCTAAATGTCTAAAGAGCAACCGAAACTTGGTTACGGTCTAAATGAGTTTCCCATATTTGTGTACATTTCTTTGTGGGAGAAGGGGGCAGCCTGAAATTTCCATTAAAATACGAGACCTCTTCAGAAATAAATTCCCATATACGTTTCAAGGGAGAGGTTCAAAGACATTATAGACAGTTTTGGAGGCGAAAATTCAAGTTTATTTTAAAAACTCGGTGTATTACCCTCAATTCGGAATAAAATGTCAATTCAAGGTAGTTATGTAAAGCATTTATCTTTGGAACCAAAAATCTTTGGACTCGTCAAAATAGCACATGAATAAGTTAATTCTATGAGAATTATAAGACAATGTAAGATAAAGTGTACTAAAAAACAAAAAATACCATGTACACGAAAAATTTAGAAATAATACTGACTCTTCACAGTTCCTAAGTCATAGAACACGCATCAACGGATCTCGTAAATGAAACCCTTCATTAAATAGATAAACTAAGATAACCTTTTAACAAGGGCGGATCCAGGATTTTTTTTCGGGGGGGGGGGGGTTTAAATATTTTTGACTTTTCTCTCCCCCCAATTTATTCTTATTTACCTAGGTTTTACTAATTTTTCACTCCCTCACAAGTGTGGGGGGGGGGGGTTCAACCCGGGTACCCCCCCCCCCCCACTTGGATACGGCCTTGCCTTTTAATAAACAAATCTTCCAGATGTCATCGCTATTCTAAGATAAATCGTGGAGACATTCTTTTTAAGACACCCAGAGGTTATAACTCATTTCCCCCAAATGTACCTTCCCTTGTCGTGGAAAGCCCCTGGCCCCAGTTACAGCAATGCACCAAATCACTCCTCATCTTTGCGATACGAGCAAGTGTACCCGTCTTCTCTACAACTTTTCTTTTGTAAATCTTTTAAATCTTGCTCTAATTTGAAGGTTATTAGCCGTGAGCTACATCCAATAAGTGAGATATCTAGCTGGTAAATTCAGCTTAAGGTAGAACTCCTGCCCATAAACTACATTAACATCTTTATAAAACTTTAAATTTTCGATTTTTTTTTACCTCCTCACTCCAATTGGTTTGCCAAATAGTCTTGTATATGATTAAATAAAAAAAAAACAAAAAAAAGCTTTTTCACCTGTAAGTAAGGAGCAACATTAAAACTTAAAGCGGACAGAAATTATTACGTGTATGAAGGGCATTGCCCCCTCCGCAAGACCTCGATCTTTACGCTAAAGTTGTTTAGTACTTTTAAAAAAGCTTCCTATTATTAAAAAAAAATGCCACTGAAGAAATGATCATTGAAATTACTGAAAAAATATGAAATTATTGAAAAAACATTATTGAAAGAAATGAGCTTTGCAGTTTCAGTGACAGTAATGCCGCGTATACATTCATAAACATGTACATAGTGCATTCAAAATAAAAGGTTTAAATAATTCCATCGTTTTTGTGTAATTTCACTCTTTTTTCGAAATTCCAGAGTTAAACCTTAAAGTACTATAAAGATAAACCTAAGTTACCATTCCTCAATTAATTTTAAACAAAAATTTCCATTTTCTAATTTGCTTTGAAGTTTCAGTTACTATGGACAGTGGCTCTCTTCATTAGGTTGCAGCTAATGCGGCAACCATGACTGACTGAGCAAGTAAATGAATATTATGAGATGGAAAATATATTAAAAAGAATAATAATAATGGAAAAAAATTGTATGGTTTAAACAACCGTAAAATTATTCTAATTGTCATCTTTTGTAACAGGCACAATAGAGCTTTTTCTATAAAAGTTCCTCTATTTCTCAATTTCCTAAACGTGTTCTAACAAAGAAAACCGCAATTTTTGTATTTTTTGATCAAAAGAGGCGTGGTAATTACTTCCGTTGTAGTAGTATATTAAGTCATATTTTGAATTCTAATAAGTAATATTCGAAGTTCCCAATATGATAAACCAAGTTCTGTTCCTAAGTTTTGTTGTATTTTTCACAGTTTATAAAACTGCATATGGACAGGGTAAGTCGAACTCTTAAAAATGTTACTATATTAAGAAATGCTTTCATAGTATTTTTTTTTTTAATACTTTTAAAATAAATAAGATTTTTTTCAATGGAAGAAAATGTCATTTAGAGGGAAGATGGGTTAGTACAGTTTCAGGTCTGTAAGAAACAAGAGAACGCTAAAAGGAAATTTCGATTTTGCCATTAAATATGACAAAATTTAGTCATTATTTACCCCTTACGTCCGTTTAATGGGAATCACCCATTAAATGATCAACCACAGAATCAACCATAATTACACCCATTTAATGGGGAAATTTTGACTGATACTCTTCGTTAGGTTTTTGGCAATGTGTTTAGCCTAATCAAAACCCCGTTTATTTTTCTTATGGATTCATGGTATATTTCATATTACTGGTAGCTAAGTATGTGAGTAAATGATCGTACGCCAATAGGCAAGGGATACTGGCCGAATTTTTTAGCTGCTCCCTTTCTTCCTAGTGTGAAAAAGCGGAACGTAGTGTTATATTGTGCAATATTTGGAAAACATATTGCTCTTTTTCTGTGAAAAAACCGCTTCTTAAAGTCTTGGCTTCTTTACATCTTAAAGTCGTTATTTTACCCATCACCCAACTCCTAGAAAAAGTTTGCAGACAACCCTTCTTCAATTTTTTTTTGAATTTTTCCGTATATTTAAGTATAGTTCTTATTTATATTCTGTCTCCTGTTTCTCTGCTTTTTTTATTGGTCTCGTCGTTTTCAATTTTCTTCTGATTGCTTAAGACAGCATAGTGAATACCAAATTGAAACATAACACCATATGCTTTCTATCTAATGATTGATTTCTTTATTTTTCGTTATTAGTTTTTCTTACTGTGTTTTTTTTCGCTATGAATTCCCAGTCCAGTTTGGCTGTTAAATTTCGAGTTGCACTGGAGGTGGGAGTAAATTTATCGCCAAAGGACTACAGTCTTAGAGAATTAGTAACTGAGATTCAGGGTTGCAGTTCATTTATTTCTTGCGTTTCCATCATTAGTCAAACAAAACATAGTATTCAAAAACAAAAATCTTTTGGCACAGTATATGAGTGTAGGCTAAATAAAGTAAATAAAGTATGAGAGTAGGCTAAATTAAATATGGATAAATAAGGACCCACGCGTCACTATTCTGGTTTTTGATAACAGTAAAAGATAGAAATTCGTAAAATAAATTAGAAATAAGTAAAATAAGAAAAAAAACATTAGTAGTTTCTCAGGAAAAAATTTAAATAAATGTTTTCTAGCATTTTAAATAAGAACCAAAACGAAACGATTCTAGCTCCGAAAATAGGCTTCTTATGGATCATAATCTCAGGATTGAGCAGAATATTGAATTACTAATCCGAAATTTAAAAAAAATAATACGAATTTAGTTTTTCGCTTTAAAAAATTTTCCTCTAAGTTTTCCGGGAATTTGGAATTCAAAATTTCAGTTTTCAGTGATCGAAAGTGTTTCCCTTTTTTGTATACAAAGTTTGGAGCCAGAACTAGACTGACACAAATTTGACTGTGATCTGGCCGATAATAGGAGGGGGGAGGGAAGTGGCTTATGTCATCAGGACATATACCAGAAGGGTTATGAGATCTGAACAAAATTTGTTCAGAAGTAAGATAAAAGGTCCTGAAATTGCGAATGTAGATAGAGCTTGAGGCCGAAACTAGACTGAGATAAATCTGCTTATGGTCTGGCTAATAGGTGAAGGAGGGGGAGGTACTTATGTCACTAGGACATACGCCAGAACAGTTATGAAATCTCAGCAAAATTTGATCAGAAGTAAGATTAAGTGTCCTGAAATTTTGAATGCATAATGTTTTTTTTTGTCATGGGGCTAGAACTAGACTGAAACAAATCTGACTCATAGGTGGGGGGATGGAGGAGACGGGATTTGCCATCCGAACATGTATCGAAAGGGTTATCAAATCTCAACCAGATTTGGTCAGAAGTAAGATTAAGTGTCTTAATTGGGCCTTTTGGGAATTTCTACGTATTCTTACCTTGACGGGTGGAGGGGATCTCTAATTCACGTCATTATCATATCTACCATCTATTGGTTGAGAAAATGGTGACAGCAATGAAATCTTTAAATAAATGATTTGCATGCAACTACCTGGCTCCGAAATTTTCTAAAACTAAATTCATGATTTTTGGGGTGGTCACAGCAGGCAGTAAATAAAATTACGATAGAAGAGTTAATAGTAAACCAAAGTAAGACAAAAAGAGTAAATTCATTTCGCTACCTTGGGATTATTCTCGATGAGCTTTATCTTTCCGTAAGCCTTCTGATTATTTGAGATTCAAACTTGCCCATAGCTTAGGTTGTCTTTATAGATTTAAACATGGGTTTCCTTTTTCCATCCTTAAAATTTTATACCATCCTCTGAATGAATCATATCTTAGTTTTTGCCCTGTAGTCTATCTCAACACATTTATGGTCCATCTGTAACCTCTTCAGATAATTCAAAATAAGGCAATTAGAATTCTGGGTTCTTTTGTTCATCGCCCAGTGAGACTTCAAAATCTCTCGGAAACCCAAACTTTATATGCTTTTCTCAGTATACTTAATCTCAAACAACTGAAAGACATGCATAGAGCAATGTGGTATTATGATATCCAATCTTCAACAAATTATTTCCATGATTTGAGTATAATTGAGACTCCCACTTCCGCTGCCCATCACTTCCACTCCAAGAAGTATCGCCTTCCCCCAATTAAATCAGAAAGAGCTAGGTTTATGAGACAATTTACTGCCCAAAATTGACGGTGGGTACCCTGTGTCACATAAAACCTTGTGTTTGTGCTAGTAAACACTATACGTGTGCATAACGACTATGATGGGTGTTTAACGACGTAGTAAACGACTATGATGTTTGCGCTAGTAAACACCCATGTGTCTGGCGAAAAGTTTTCTGATTATTTAGAACTTAAATATCATAGTCGTAACACTTTGACTACTTTTTCTCTTGGAAAACCCAACCTGATCGGGTGAGAACCTCCTGTGCGAGAAAGCTGGGGATCATTCTTCACTGCAAAAATATTCTACCACTCAGCGCGATCATCCCATTTTACATGTTTTGCATCGGATCCATCACCGATGGATATCCATTGCATGTTGGTGTTCCGAAACCAGTGTTGACATCACTTCAAAAGATCCACAATAGGGTAGAGTCGTTCCCCATGACTCTCTCCATTATGCTAGCGAAAGGTTTGATATAGCGTCGATGGCTGTTTTCTACAAGTATATAAATTCCCCTCCTTCTCTAGAGCTTTCTCATATTGCACCCTTTATTGTCTGGCCGAAAAGACAAACACGAAGGCAAACAGCTCGGTCTAATTGTCTTAAGGTTCACACGCTAAGAACAGAGTGCTGGAAAAACACCTTCATTTGACGTTGCTCTTCGATTTGGAATGATCTTCCTCGGGATGTTATCCCTGAAAGTTTCTCCATCAACTCGTTCCAAAGAAGACTCAAATAGCTAAAGCTTTTGATGGAACGATGTTGACGACTAACGGCAAGTCACGTGTTTATATGTACCTGGTGCGGCAAATTTAGAAAAAAAAATACCCATCCTTATCTACAATTATTGGGTGTATTCTAGACACAAATTATTATGAATCATTTTTTATTAATTCAATCTCAAAACAAAAAAATTACGAAAATTCGATCTATTTTCATTATTATAAACAAGCAGCAGAGTTTATCAGACCACAGACATCAAAAAGCAAAAAACCACAGCGTATTTTCTTTTGTTAGGGTCAGAAACTTAGTGACTGTATAATTAGAAATTCTTGCTTGGAAGGATAGCCTTAGGTACCAATTTTTAACATGACACCATTGTTTTCGGAGCTGATAGTTATGGATATCGGCGAATTACATAAGTAGAAGATGCTGAAGATAAGGTAAAAGGAAAAGAATACGACACTCTAGTTTTGTCTAGGTCCCCATTTAGAGCTGGGTTAACTCTGGCTAAACTTACAGAGTCATGCCACTGACCCCCGTTCAAACCAAATAATTAGAAACACGGGGACCCCAACCTCTGTCCACTCAGAGAAAGGGTTACAAGCGCATAAGTCACTGAATTTACTGTTTTCCACCGTTCTATAATGAAATTAATGATAATTGGTTAATAATAATTAAAGACGATTAAATTCTCGAAAACTGTAACTTGTTTTTGTTTTTCTCATGATATTCTACCAAATCAATTTTTCTTCTTCGGTTTTATCTTTTGTCAGTCATTTTCTTATCTGTACAACAAAATATGGAATTGATATTATCATCAAGTATGTGCTTTCTGTTCGGAAACAAGAGGTAAATGTTATTCAAAATATTTAAAAAAAGAAAGAGATTGAACTAAGAATACTTTGTTACAGAGAAAATTTCGTTCTTTATTTAATTGGGTCTTCCTTTAAATTAAAAATTTTGTCTTTTAGGATGTTCGATCACACTGTCTAAGGATCTACCCGAAAACCCCCCACTAATTTACTCATCAGCAAATAAGCTGCTCCTTCCTAAAGTTGTCAATTCAAACCGCGTTCTTAGCATCGAGTCTAAAGAATCTATACAATTAACTTGCCCTGGAACTGGTAACTACCTAACGTTCACTAAAACTCCATCGGCAACAATATCTTGCGTCTCCGGTCTGAAATTCAAACACCTCAATAAAGAGTATTCATTTCCTACTCTGACATGCCTAAGAGAAATAAAAGAAGATATGAAAGAAGATGGAAAATGCGGGAATGATAAGATGAGCACCATGGTACTTATTGGTTGGAATACCGAAGGCACATTCAAAGAGCAAATCAGAGTATGTTTCAATAAGATTGATTCCGAACCTTTATATAGTTCAGCAATTATTAATGGGACTGGTCTTGCTGCGCAAGATGCTGGTGGATCACGGCCAAGCTTCAAAGAAGGTTATCACTATGGTTACTATCGTGATGTCTCAATGAACGAAGCTTATGCTCAAACAAACCAAGAAACAGTTTTTAATACGACATTTGGAAGTGCATTAGCACAGAAATACCTTGATACTTCTAAGCAGTTGTATCTAGCGAGAGGGCATTTAATAGCAAACAGTGATTTTGTGTGGGATCCGATGCAAGATGCAACCTTCTACTATATGAATGCTGCGCCTCAATACCAAGTTATAAATAATGGCAACTGGAAATCTATTGAATTTGCTGTACGAGATCTCGCAATTAAACTGAAAACTGATCTTCAGGTAAGATTTAAAATAAATTTGGCTTGATTTTTATTAAAAACAGTAACCAAATAACTCATAAATTATTTGATGAAGAAAGCCATCTTTCTTACTAATTATTACATCAGGGGTTCACGAAATTGCAAAATTATTCATTCACAAAAATTTTGGGAGGGGATAGGATTTTTCCCCGTATTTTTCATGAAGACAAAACAAGGCATTTTTCAAAATCATGAACTTTGCTTTTTCAAGTTTTCAACGAAAATACAAAAAAGGAATTTTCAAAATCTAGGAGGGGTATTTTCCCCTCCCTAATTAGGGATCATGTACTACAAAGCAGTGCAGTGCAGACATAACAGTGCAAGCTTCTTTGTTATGCACACCTATCTTAAACCAATATTTTTCTCTCATGACCATTTTCAAAAATACAAATTTTTTTTATTTTTCCCGAGATGGATAGTTAGGCTACGGTTTTTTTTTTAAGCCAGGGGTGATCATATCACACCAGGCGTCATACAATGTCGTGAGAGGGCTGGTTCTGTCGCTCAAATATTTCGAAATGTTTGAAATGATGATTTATTTAAAAGCTTACAATGAATCCTGGCCGTCTCAAATTTTCAGACGTAATTTTCGTTCCATCAAAGAAGGGCTATTATCAAATAGCTGTCAAAAAGGCTACCTTCTGTGTTAAAGCGTCTAAGAACTTAACCAATTTAACTTTATATGTTCATAAACATTGCTTATTCCATTATTGTATACGAATCTGCAAAAAAAAAAACAAAAAACAGCTCATTTGCATCCCTAATCTTTTTTCCTTATTAAAGAAAATTATAATCAAGCCCTGATCTAACCATATAAATAATTCCATACCGAGTTTAGATATCGAAAACCGCCTGAGCTATTCTGGGGCATATATCATCATTCTGCAACTAAAATACACAACAAAATCAGCTCTGATACAAGAAAAATCACTGTTCTTAATTGAATTAGCCTAGTTTTTTAAAGCAGGACCAAGTGAAGAGTTTTTCTTGGTGAGAGTATTGCTAAGCATCCCTTTAAATATTTCAGCCGCTAAACTTTAAGACATTTAAAATTCAAAAACCAAACTCATTTGTATTTCAAAACGGGAACAGATAGGAGAATCAGAAACATTTCCTTTCAAACCATAGTCAAAAATAAAATCAACTACATTTTTTGGAATTGGCTGCTAAGTAACTCGTCTGGAAATGGCTTGAAGCTCTTCGCACAAATTTATTGCATCAATATCCTACAACTAACTATAGGTGAACCCTTTTTTAAACAGTGCATATTGTCCCACCCATACCGGAAAGGAATTAATTGACCTGGCTTTGGCCAAGACATGTGGCTAAAATAGAAGCCACATGTCTTGGCAACGAATAGGTACTATTTGAAAAATAAAAATGGCTTTAAACGATTGTTTTGCCTGTTATTTCAAGCAAATTTATGGTCCTATGTCAATTTTAAATTCTTGGTAAACCTTCTTAAGACCATAGGCGGGTCTGCCTTGTTTGCCTCTTTTTTGAATTCTTGATCAGCATGCCTAAGGCTCTAGGCAGGCATGCCTTTCCAAAAACTAACCTGACAAGTATGTGTCCAATAGGAGAGTCATTCATACTCCTGCCATTTACCCGTGCCCCAGCCATTTAAACATTTGCCTCTCAATTACTTGGACTATCTGTCTTGGCTTTTCTCTGTCTACAATTACCCAGCCCAGTCTTGATGCAACCTATTGCCCAAAATACTTGATAAATTCAATTCAATAGGGAATTTGGTAGGGAATAGGGAATTTGATAGGGAATTCTAGGAAAATAAAGTGTTTTTATTTCAAAAACTTACGTCTCCCTACGTTAAACTAGTCGAAATCAGATACATGTCAAGTCAATTGTAATATTTATTTTCGCACTTATTTATAAGATCCAAACTTGTTTGGGACTGATTATACGAAATTGCTTTGTCTTCTCCATTATAAGTGCATAAGGTTTTGGTCTGCTTTTTATTGAGTTACTTGAAGTCCTATCTGTCCTTGAAGGTGGTTTTGGGGCTGTTCTTTCACCAGTCTATTGATGTAACTCCTGTATGCATTTCTATCTTCTGCCAGGCGGAAAAGGTGTGGTAAGCTAAACGACGAAAACTTGACCTTCCATCACTTATGGGGGGGGGACGCAATCTAGGTAGAAAACCATGCAGCTGGCCTTCAAAAGGTTATCTTCGGGAGAAGAGTGCTTTCCATACGTTGTATGTGTTCTAGCCATCTAAGCTGCTGCAGTTTTATTCTGTCAAGGATGGTTAGTTTGACCTTGAAATTACGGGGAAGCTTGATATTGGAGATTATATCTTAGTAAGTGATACTGACAATGCGTCGTAGTGACTTTGTTTCAAAGGCAGCAAGATGGTACTGATCATCTATTTTTAGTATCCAAGATTCACAGCCATAAATGGCGATATAGGTGATAAGTGAGTTGAATAACCTCACTTTACGCGTTGGTGTTAAATTATGTTCCTCCAGATGGGCACCAGACTTTTAAAGTTGGAATCCGTAAGTGTCAAAAGTTTCTTGATATCTTTGGGAGGGTTATTGTCGGAGGTGAGTAAGCCACCAAGGTAAAAAAATCCTTCAACCCATTATATTATCACCTTCAAGCTGAAGGCTGGAGTTTACCTGAGAACCTGGTTTACGTGAGCAGCTTATGGCTATCATTTTTGAGGCGTTGGTGAGCATCCCAAAGAGATTGGTGGTCGTGTGGACAATGTCAGTTTGGGATTAAAGATCACGGAGGAAATTAGGGCTATATCATCGGCAATACTGAAAGAACTGCAGTTAAAAAGAGATTGAAGGGTTTCAATGAAACCACGCAACCTTGTAGAACAATAGTCGACGTTTCAAGGCCCTCGGTGAGGCTTTCTCCGGTCATAACACGACTTCTGAACTTCGTGTACAGGTTCCTTATCAGGGAGACCAAATTAAGTGGAATTCTAAAGTGAAGAAGAATCTGCCATTTGACCTCCAGAGGGAGGTCAAAGGCCAGTTTGAAATTTACAAAGTGGGGGTAGATACCGCGGTCTCGTTCAAGATAATTTTCCATGATCTGACGGGCTGTGAAAATTTGATCAACCGTCGACCTATTTGGTTTCAAACCCGCTTTGTGTTCTGGGATGACTGCTGAGCATACTGTTCAGATGCGCCCTAGCATGACTCTTGTCAGTATTTTAGCAGTATGGCTGGTCAGACAGATTAATCGGTATTTGTCACAGACTACTTTTGAGCTTTTCTCATATAGGGAAACTTTCGTGGCTTTACACCATGGTTTGGATAAGTGACTTAATTCCCAGGCATATATGGTGATTTGATGATAAAGTTCGACAAGGAGTCCCCGCAATTGACTTTCAGAGGTTCCGGCTATATTCCGTTACTGCTAGCAGCTTTGTTGGTCTTCAGATCTCTGCTTCTATTTCCAAGCGTGGGGAGAGGGGGCTCGGATCAATAGCAATTACGGGGAAACTACGTAGAATACTTTCATTTGAAATAAGACTTTAAGCTTTAATCGGTTTTCCGATCACTCCGGGAATCCCCTCTTCCATGGAAATTCTTTCCCAGAAACCAAAGCAAGCTAAAAAAATTTCCCCGGACTATTGCCCCGGAACATCTCCGCATACAAAATTGAGTCGGCAAAGAGAAAGTAAAACAAATAAAAATATTTTCGTATAGGAATTCTGTCAAACCTCCCAGTGTAAAAATTTCCATGGAAATTTCTCTCGCCAAAGAAAATTATCCCAATGGAAATTCACCCAAAGCACAAAATTCCTCCCCTCCCTCCGAAAAATATCTATATAGTTCCCAATAACAAATACTATACGTAAACAGTGGGCAAATTTTATAACTCGGACCTATTCCCAGGGGCTGTGGGGGGGGGGGGGGGCTCTCATTTTATCTCCAAATGCATTGTTTCGGGACCTTTCAACTATGTTGAACAAAGTGGATATCTCAAAATTTTGATCGAACCATTTCGGGGGGAAAGGGACATGGGAGGGGTAGTTGCCCTCCAATCTTTTTTGTCATTTAAAAAGGGCACTAGAAATTTGAATTTCAAATCAAACGAGCCCCTTCCCGATGTTGTAAGACTATTGGTTCGATACGATCACACCTGCAAAAAAAACAACAAACAAACAAATAAACACACCTCAGTTATCTGTCTCCTGGCAAAAATACAAAATTCGACAGATTTTTGCAGAGGAGCTTGAAACCTCTATAGCAGGGTTCTCAGATATGCTGAATTTGATGGTATGATTTTCATGAAAATTCTTTGACTTTTAAAGGGTGCTTGCTTCCTTTTTCCAAAACCTGGCAAATTTTCTCAGGCCCGTAGCCTTTTATGGGTAACACTAAGCTTAATGAATCTTATATATTTGGATTCATTATAATAAGCCGATTCTTTTAATATATCTATCAAACTCCGTGTTTTAGACAGCACAGCATTTTTCCAGGTTAGGAAAAAGTCGTTATTCGTTAGTTTCAGAATCAAATCAGAGCCAGGAGCGTATATTCTTTTCAATTTCCCCATCATTTGCTTTACCAACTAAATTCAAATAGTTTCTAAAGTCATTCGATCAACAGCAGTCTATAGAGCTTTCTAGAGAGCATTTCTAATTGTATTTTAAATTGAATGATCCTTCTCAAATGAAGTATATTCCTTTCTACGTTGTTGTACTTTTTTTTAGTGCTTTCAAAACAAGTCTTCATTTCATAGATGTGCATACAACGCTAAAACATCGACCCAGTTGCATTTTTTTGTAATGGGGGGGGGGG